>JAHWFP010071997.1:0-12565 GCA_023313725.1 Lithobius niger | reverse complement strand
CAAAACTGTCTTGCTCTTCGTAGCCTTGCGGCTGTTATAAATAATAAGAAGGGTGAGTAAAGCAAATTTGCACATGTGCTTGTTACTGTTAAGAGGGTTTGTAGAGTTTATACCAACTGTTATTATGGAAGGTTTCCCTCTGCAAAGTCCGAGTTCATGCGAGAGTCGGTTTTGCAGTTCAAAAGTTGTTTATTTGCCCGGATCGAAAAACGTGTGTCTTGTCATCGTGAGAACTGCTGCGACATAGAGAGAGAGAGAGAGTGCGTTTCACGCTCAGACGCGAATGAACGTTGGAAGGCCAAATGTGTGCGGTTGCATCAAGCGGGGAGCTTTGGCAATCGTCACACATCCCCCCCACCCCTACTTAAAAGGAGCACCAGTCGCTATGTGCGCTCAGTTTCTTTACAAAGAGTCGCCTCAGTGACAGTTACAAAGATCAAGAAAATTGAACACCAACGTTCAGAAAGTCGAGTGCCATTACCCGAGAGAATAAAAACGATTGGCATGCAACATTACCAAAATGTGCAGTTTACAGAAAGCAAACATCAATGTTCGGTTACCAAATTTGCGAACTCTCAGAGTTTCAAATACCAGTATCGAACATCAATTTTCACCAATAATGGAACGGATGCACTTAACTGCTTTGCGCACATAAATTACGCGTGCCTGCATTTATGCTTTCATGCCACGCATGTGCGACAACCCGTGCGCTTCTTCTTCTTCTTCTTTGATGCACAGATTACGATGAGGATTTTGCCCCTGAAGGTGGACTTAGTTCGAGTGGAAAAGATGTGCCCACGAAGGTGTGACAAGTCACCAACTGAATGGCCGGTTGCACCCTGAAGGTGCGACTTAGTTAGGTGTTTTGCGCCCCGAAGGTGCGACTTAGTTCGGTGTGATGCGCCCTGAACGTGCGACTTAGTCCTTCGTAGCACTGCACTTCACATTACTTACTGAACTGTCTTCTTCTTCGGTCATTCATGGCCAGTTCGCGTGCTATTCTGAGGATGTCATCTCTTCTTCGCTCGATGCCGTCGATGGTCTTTCAGACTCCTTGCCTCCTTTGCGTGGATGGTGAAATGTACAAACGAGTGGGTCGTGGGTGAGGAAGAGTTAGATTATCCGAAGCTGACATGACCATGATTTTGGTACCTTTGCTTCCAAAGTTTTGTGAGGTCCAACGAATGTCCCATTCGTGGTCGATTGTGTTCGTCGGATCGCTTGCGTTCCTGGTCTACCTTAGTCGTCTCCTTAGGCTGCGAAGATTTCAAAGTCATGCCCCTCCTTACAGCTGCGTTCCCGGTTGAAGCTCCTTACTGTTTTTCTGTGTAGGCCTCCCACTCCTCGTCTTCGAGGGTGTGAAATGGTATTTTTACCAGCAGCAGCAGGTAATCGTTCAAGTGTGACGGTTTCTGCCTTTCCATGCCTGTTCTGGTTGTCTCTGGTGCTCTTGGAGACTCGTATTTGTGTTTCCTGTGTCTTCATCTGAGTCATCTGAATCTGAGCTGTCTCCATTTGGTTGCCAGTCTCGATCCGCCGCGTCCTCCAACTCGGTTTCAGTTTCGGGTTCTGAGGGTTCCACCTCTGACTGATTGTCGGGCGGGTCTTTTGTTCCTTCTGCGTTATCTCCTGGGCACTCCCTCCTAGATTGCTCTGAGGTGGTGGAGGTGGTCCCCTGCATTCCATAGTCTGCAGTTCCCAATAAGGCTTGATGTCCTTGATGTTGATCGTCCTTGCCTCTGTAGCATGATGGACTGGGGCAACCCTGTAGACGACTGGGCTCTAATTCTTGAGTACCCTGAAAGGCACTTTGAGTACTGGTTCTAATTTCTTTGCGATTCCTTTCTCCGCATTGGACAAGTCGTGGTTTCTGACTTTGATTAATTCACCCACTTTGAATTCTTCTTTCCTGTGCTTGGCGTCGTAAGCAATTTAGGATGTGCGGGCAGCCAGGTGTGCTGATGCTATGTCATTTGCCCTGTCCATTTTCTTCCTCATTGCTACTGTGTATTCTTCGGTTGGCATCCCGTTGTTGGAGTCCAGAAGGCTTAGAATACTGAGCGGCACTCTCGGATCCATTGCATTCATGACGTAATACGGCGTCTCATCGGCGCTGATGTGCGCAGCCGTGTTTACGGCGCAGGCGAGGGTAGGAAGAAGTGGTCCCCACGTCGTTTTGTGTTCCTGTAGAAATGCAGCCCTCATGGTCCTGTGAGCCCTCACCGTTGCATTCGATTGTGGATGATAGGCTGTCGTGCGGCGATGCTTGACGCCTGTGAGACTGAGAAGGTTTGCGAACACTTTCGAGACGAATGCTGCTCCGTTATCCAATATGATGATCTCTGGTGTACCGTAAGTGCTGATGAAGACATTCTGGAGTGTTCTCTCTGCCATTTGCACTTTGGAGTGCTTCGTCGGAGTTAGCCACCCATACTTTGTGTAGTAGTCCATGATCATAAAGATTTAGACGTGCCCATGGGTGGTTTGTGGAACAGGCCCACAAAGTCAATACCTAGCATCTGAAACTTGTGCTGCGGGATAACAAGCTACATGTTTCCTGCTCTTCGTTGTTGCGAGGTTTTGGTGGTTTGCCAGACATGGCAAGACCTGACGTAGTCCTCGCAATGCTTGAAGATTCCTGGCCAGTGGGCAATCGATCTGAGGCGCTGCATCGTTTTGGTGACGCCAAGGTGACCTGCTTGCTTGCTGTCCTGACAATCGTGCAGGTAGGTGTGACGTAGTTTCTTTGGAACTTCTAGGCGCCATGCTTCCTTTGGCATTCCTCTTTGGGCAGCGAGGTGTCAAGGCAGCACACCAGACCATTTGTGTCGTGAGTGTAGGATTTGGTTATTTTGAGGATGTAGTTTGTTTAGGTCTTCTTGTTCCCTGCGATGTCTGGTCTTGTCAATGCCGATGTGATGTGATTATTTATCTATATTTGCGTTTATCGTTAATTCTGTAAATTTTTTACACCGACCAAGTCATGTCACAAAATTCCCGAAAGGGTGCTTTGACATTTCCAAATTGTAAGTGAAATTATATAAATATTTGCTTTTTTGCTAATTAATTTTGCATCAAACAATGTCATGCTCTAGATCCGTAGCCTTGCGGCTGCTATAAATTATAAAGAAGGATGAGTAAATCAAATCTGCATATGTGCTCGTTACTGTTAAAAAAGTTTGTAAAGTTTATGCCAACTGTTATTATTTATTTATATCTGCGTTACTCGTTAATTCTGTAATATTTTGACACCGGCCAAGTCATCTCATAAAATACCCGAAAAGGCGCTTTGACATTTCCAAATAAAGTTATGATACAGACAAGTCACTTGCGAGGCCATCTGATCATAGTCCTTCAATCCTATTACCTTTGGCATTAGTAACAAGACTGACGTGCACGGTGGTCATGATTATGATTGTGGCTTCCCCTTTTCACTGGGGCATTCTACCTCCACAAGAGGATAGCAAGCATCCAAAGGAAAATAGAAAAAACCTAGTTCTCACCCCTCTTATTCCACAGGCGCATCAATAAATTCTTAGAACAATGCAAAGCCCATCTGTCAGCTTTCTCCCAATTAACCTAAACCAAGATCCACGTCATAGTCTCCTCCCCAGACCTCCCCTCTTACCACCCCCACCCCCAACCCCACCATTTGAATTATACACCGTCTGTCTAGCCAGTACACTCCGCTAGACCATGCACCAGAATTTCTTTCCCCTCTCCACAAACACCATACGTGGCATCATCCATAACAGAAAATTTAGGGTTAGAATTGAAAATTAACTTCTAAGTGGACTCATCACTAGCTGCTTCCCACAGCGTCCTCTCGCCCCACCCTTGTATATTCTTGATTTAAGTGATGGGTAACAGTTTGCCAAAGACACCAAAGCTCTCAAAATCCACTACAGGGAGCAAGACAAAGTAGATATGCAGAAAGATGAGTATAAGCTTGCTGATTACTGTGATACTTGGGCTTTAAAAATTGACAATAGCAAAAGTAGGGCATTTTTGTTTGCTTTTGATACCACTGATATTGCAAAAAAAGTACAAATTTTGATTGTAAGCAGATGTTAGAAAAATAAGTTAGCTTGAAGAATTTAGCAAAAAAAATTTACAAACAATTTAGCGAAAATAAGAGCGTTACGTATAACTTTGACATATTCCCCCCCCCCTCCCCGCATAACAGATAGTAACACATTTGCTCAACCATCCTCCACCCTCCAGGCATTATGTAATTTTGTGAACGCTGTCCAACCAATAAACACCACAAAGCAGTGTAGTAGGTACAACAAACCTTAAAAGGACAATGAAAAATTTTAAAATTACGTTTATTTGTACTGTTGCTATTACGCTAGGGTAGGTTAGGACTTGGCACGAATATCACATGTTGGGATGTGAGCTTAACGCGGAAACATATTTTGCTACGCCGCCAAGTGTCATTATTTGTAATAACCACGTAAAAAAAGTGTAACGTAATAAAAATGGGCTGGTTAAATTTGATTAGACACGTCACTTGCTATCTTTGGTAACTGATAATGGTACGTCAATCCTATTGCCTTCGGATAGGATGAAAATGGATGAAGATGACGGTAGGAGTTGTCCCTTTTGCAACAGGAAACGAAGCAAACCCGACCACCCCCTGCTGAAAATGGACTGCAGAAAAAAAGTGCAGTAAAAGTGTAGTAAATTGCCCCCCTCAAAAAAACTGCACTTCAGTTAAACTTCAGTTTTTTCCAATAATTGCTTTTGGTAGTAAAATAAAAAAAATAAATAAAAAATCATAATACAAATTCCAGCTATCTTTCAAACCATAATCTTAGAATAGGCTGTTTGTGAAAAGTTAGGAATGTTTTGGTTCTATAAGCTTTATTCTTAACATACAAGCAAACCTAGCCTAATACACGATTACGTTACTTACAATGGTGCAAGTTGTCATCAAGCCTTATATACCCAGCCAGTCACTAAGCGTTAATGTGTATGGTTCCAAGTTTTGTATTTTATGGATATCCGCTAAAGTTATGCAACTGAATTGGCTTGACTTTGAACAGTCAATTAGCATTAATTGTTCTACACCATACCAACCCCCTCTTGTGCCATAAAACTTTGTTCATAATATAAAAAATGACGCAACGTCATTTTCAATATTGGTAAACTGCAATTATTTTGCAGTTTCTGAGTTGGTCTGCTGAAAACTGCAGTTATTTTGCAGTTTTGGAGTTATCTTGTTGAACTTTACAACCTGCAGTGTTACTGCCTTTATTTTACAGTTTTTTTTAATTGATGTTAATGTGCCCTTTTCACCCATTTATTCATTATCGGTGAAATTTAATTTTTTCGATAATTTTGCCAAAAGTTGACGTTCAAATACACCATTTTACCCTTTTTTCGACAGCCTTCGAATAGCGCTAATTTTAAGTCAATAGGGAATAGAGTAAATGCTCAAGTCATTTAGCAAAACCAAAAATAAGTTCCATATGGCAGTAGCTAGACTTTTTTTCTGTAGGAGCAACTCATATTTTGCGCTCCCCCCCCCCCCCACCCCAAACAAAATTAAAAAAAACTTCTACTTTCACAAATCCCAAGTGATACACTTTACGCCATTTTCCTCCTTCCGCCGAAAAAAAACCTATACTGGCCAAACTGTCTAAAGAAAGACGCAGTCTCTTCCCTACAACAACTTGTTGGAGAGAAAGGAAGGTAACAAAGTCAATTCCAAAATAGACAAAACAGAGCAAGAAAATTATCATCAAATTAATAAAACTGAAAATTTTTCTTAACAATGTCCTGTAATTCCTAAATCAAGTTGAACTAAAGTTTGCTTACCTTCCAAATTTTAGTAGAAAAAAATAAAATAAAAATAAATATTTGTTATCGAATCCCAGTACACGATTAGTACATCGGTATCAGATCGGATTGACAAAAAGGGGTGTGACACTGAAAAACAGGCATTTGGAACAAAATAACTGAAAACTACAGTCACTTTAATGTAGAGAGTAATTTAAAGTTGGTGATGTGGTAGTTATCACATTACCATAACATCAACAAGGTCAAAACTTTGTAGGTGGTGGTCCCTTGTCCAACATGAGCATGCATGAACATTTTTAACGTAGGGACGACTTCCTGGATTTTTCTTAAAGACGCCTCACAGTGTATGTTAGTCAATATTATTACAAATAGTTATTGCCGAATAATTTGTTCAGAGAATTCGGTAACTAACAATTAAACTTAATGTAAATCTTTTCCATTCCCTATTTAATTGATCACTAGTAATAGAACCCATTTGGCTTTCTGTCCTGTTTATTAATGGCAATTTTGTCATCGCCAAAATGCCGGTCATAGTACATGAATAGTAGGGCAAAAAAAAAACAGTGCAATCAAAATAAAAAAAAAAAATGCGTAGTAAAGAAAATAACCTGTGGATAGGCTTAAAATGCGCGTGGGGGGGGGGGTTAGCTGCGTTGGCAAACCGTGTTTCATGATGCCCACACTGCTGGTTTTCGAGCCCCTATTTCTGCGGTTTTTGTGTTACCTTAGTTGTACCTAACCTTCCCAGCAATTTACTGCAGCTATTTTGCAGTTTTCAAGTTAACTTGTTGAATTTCACATAAACTGCAGTTTAACTACAGTTTTTTTTAAAGTTTTTTTGCGGTTACTATCGAATCTGCAGTTAAACTGCAGTTTCATACCATTTCGGCAATTTTTCTGCAGCTCATTTTCAGCAGGGACCCCTCCTTCTCCACCACCCATCTAGAATATCCTATCCAATCTAACCCCATTACCCCCCCCCCCCCCCACCTCTTCCATCACCCTCAAATCTTCCAGCCTGTGAAAATACATCAAGACCCATTCCAGTGAGTCTGCTCCCTCACCATAGATACCACAGGTCAAGGTCAGGTTGTCATCATTCCCCTCGACCCTACACACAATCCCTCTTGCCTCTTGTAACACCATTCCCATCCCCCTCTCCCTTTTTCCTCCATGTACCTATCCGTAATCAATTTTACCTCCATGCTCTCCCTTCCGTCCCCAGTGCCATCTCAACGTCCACAGTACCCTTCTACCACCCCTTTCTCTCGCTACGCCCCCCCCCCCTTCCATTCCAGACAAACCTTACTGTCAATCTTAGTGTCCGGTCAACCCACAACATCCCCCATTTCCTTTTCACATAGTCATAGACCTTACGCACAGCAGTATCCTCTGACATTCCCCTCACCTTCTTGTCAAAGCCCAATTTCACCACCGCCTCTCTCGCCTCAAAACTCGACCATCCCATTACCCCTGTACTAACCACCTCGCTCACCAATTAGCACCCAGAAGCCACCTGCACAATTCTACCTGAAATGTCTCCAGCTGCTTCCGGACCTCCACACTCCCCCAACACAAGCAAACCTGACCCCTGGAACTGCTACTCCCTTCCACAAAATATAAATACGTTCGTACTCTCTGCATTCCCCACCACATTCCGTTCCGTATCCCCATGATAGCCTTAGCCTTTGACACGCTCCCAGCCGTAACCATGGTGCCAGAAGGAGAGAGGGACAATTTTGCTAGGTAAACCCCATCAGAAATTCCTAGATTCTTTTACATTACACTTTCGACATAAGCACGAGACATCACAGGGCCCTTCTCTGCCCGAAAATGCCGAGGGTGGCTGAGGCCGGCATCGAACCCAGGACTTCTGGCACATGGGACGGTCATGCTAACCATCAGGCCACCTTGCCCTATCCCCATGATAGCAGTCCCTCACACGGAGCTAAACACCCAAATACACGTATTCCAAAATCTTCTGACCTTCATCTCTCCCATCATCAGCAAATCCTCCGTGACTCCATCCCAAACCTCTCCCCCCACATTCCAAACATTAAAAAACCCCAACTTATTCCCACTGAACTCTGCACTCAGTATGGGCCAGAAAATAGTAGTTTTTTGCTTTTTTGGAATTTTCGCACCAGGCTAGTGCTCAAACTTGCCCAAATAGTCCGACTATAGTAATCCTAAAAAGTTTCACTCAATCAAACAATGTTTAGGTTGCCCACCGGTGTCTTCTTTAAAGGGTGTAATGGGTTTTAGTGGGAAAAAAATCGGTTTTCAATCAAAATGTTGCTCTTGTTTTGAATATTTATGTCAGGCGGCTAGCGCTAAAACGTTGCAAAATAATACTACCAGTAAGCCGGTAAAATTTAATTACAATTGGAAAATATTTAGATCTTCCGCCGACAAGATCTATAAAGGGAATAGTGTATTTTAGTGAAAACAAAAATCAAGTTTTCAGGTGCTTTCGGTCCATATCTCGTTCATGTTTACATATTTATACCAGGCTACCACTAAAACGTTGAAAATTAGTAGTACCATTAAGCCTGTAAAATTTAATTACGATTGAACAATATTTACGTGTCCCGCCTAGAAGATCTACGAAGGGAATAGTGGATTTTGATGAAGAAAAAGCAAGTTTTCAGGTACTTTCGGTTTATATCTCACTCTTGTTTTGCATGTTTATACGAGACTAGCAGTAAAACGTTGAAAAACAGTACTACCATAAGGCTGTAAAATTTTAATAACGATAATAGTTTGGTCTCCAACCAGTGCATAGTAGATTCCTGTATCTAATAACTTAATGAATTATAATCATTTATGTTTAATAAATTGTTTATTCACTTATCTTTAATACGAAGTACATCCCAATTCCCTCCCCAACCAACCTTAGTCCAAGGGTACGGTCTTAGCTATGAATATGGTAGTTAGGTCATGAAATTTCTTTTCGATTCCGGTTTGTAGATTTTTTCCCTTTTTCCAGTGTTGTTCGTATGTATCCGTCTTTGTTTGTATGCCCACATACGGACTCAGTACCTCAGTGACCAATTTTACTGACCTCGACTGCTTGTGTATGGCAAGGTAGCTGTAGGATTGCAACTTTTATTGGATATTTCCACTCAGCATACGTGATATCCAATCTTGATGTGCATTGTAAAATTAGGGTCTGTGACCAAACACTAGCTCCATTTTATCAAGTTGACGTAGTCCATAGCATTAGAATTCAGTTCTGGAATTTTTAAGGTTCGAGTAATGCTTTGACACTGAATTCTCGCTTGCTTTTAGTATTCTACAGACTGCTAGTTGTTTTATATGATTTGTTCGTCGTTGAGCATAACAAGTAAAGAGGTTCTAGTGATGCCCAAAGTAACCGTTCCTCTTTATGACGGGAGCCACTAACTTCTTCCAGTCATCTCGCAAGTAGCACGACCTTTTAAATGTGTTCAAAAGATGTCTTGCTCCTTGTTGACAGTTTGGACTACGTTTGGTGTCAAACATTTGGGTGCATACACTTTTATCACAAAAATTACTAGATCTCTGAGCTTATGTGATGGACTAGTAGTGCCTATGTACAGACAGAGGATCCTGTAAAGAGGAACGGTTATGTTGGGCATCCTGAGACCCTCTTACTAGCCTCAACGACAAACAAAATCATATACAACAACTAGCACTCTGTAGAATACTAAAACCAAGAGAGAATTCAGGTCAAAGCATTACTCGAACCCTCAAAAACCCAGAAATTAATCCTAAAGCTATGGAATACGTTGACTTGATAAATTGGAGTTTGTTCAACACAGGTTTTTTATCACTAAAATCCACTACGCCCTTCAAAGATGGCACCGGCGGGAGACTTAAATATTGTTTGAATGCAATGAAACTTTTTTGGCTTGCTAGTGGGGCTATTTGGCCAAGTCTAAGCACTAGCCTGGTACGAAAATTTTTTAAATATTTAAAAACAACTATTTTCGGCCCATCCTACTCAGGAGTCTCTCCAGCCCCTTTGTCTCATCTTCCAGCATGCCAACATCATCCGCAAAACTCAATGCTGCGTTATAAAACTCTCATCCCCATCTCTACCCCGTCTGAAACCCAACTCGTGTCCACCAGACACCTCTCTATCCCCCTCAAATAAAACGTGAACAAAACTGACATAAGGCAACCTTGCCTACAGCCCCTCTTACTTTCCGACTCGGACTCAGTTCCTTCCCAAAGTACCATAAGGCCAGAGTCTGCATACAACCTCATAATCAGTATTCAGCTCCTCCCACATCAAACCCCATTTCACTCCATTGTATGCCCTTGCAATATCAAAAAGCACCATACACCCTCATTCCTTCTTTTCTGGCCACCTTGATTGGCTGTGAAATGATAAAAACATCTCCAAATCTTCTCCCCCTCCAAAATCCATTCTGAACATACCCTAATTCCCCATACCTCTAACTCCTTCCGTTTTTGATCTGTCAAAAAGATCTTATAAATCATAGTAGTGATTGCAATAAGTCGAAATTCCCAAGAATACTTCACTCCATCCCTTTACCCTTAAAAGTCAGATTAACCCTAACCCTCTTTCAATTCTCCAGCACTGCTACATTCTCCAATACCCAATTTAAATTTCACAGCAAACTCCTCTTCCCTATCTTTCCTAACCATTTCAATAATTCCCCCACAAGCTCATTTTTGCCCATCACTTTCCCTTCCTGCATTACCAAAAGCGCTCCCTCCAGCTCTCCCACGAAAATAGGCTCCATCAGTACTCCATCCTTCACCCCACCTCTTCCAGCTCCTTTCCCAGTCCTAATCTCCTCAATGTCTTCACCACAAATGCACCTTAGAAGCTCTGTCAGCATCATTCTAATATCTCCTCCTAAACTCTTACCACCACCCCGCTCCCCCAGCACCGAGTAGTCTCCTCCCTTCCCTGCCCCAATTCTTACTCATGACATATATCCAAAACATCCCATTCTGTCCACTCAAGAAAATGATCGAAACCCACTCCCCCAATAACCATTCACATCTGCCCCACATCGTTCACCCATCCCCCCTGACGTTCCCCCCATAGAACAAAGTCAATGGCCAACTTAAGCACCCCTCTCCAGTCTCCATCCTTTCCTTACTCCCACACTCACCATTTCTAACCTGCTGATCGCCAAAAATTCCCGAACAAATTCCCATTTCTAAACCTCCCAATTCCACCAACTTCATGTTACAAGCACCAACAATAATAATCTGGAATCCCTTCTTCCTGCAATGCCCCAAATCAGCCAACATCCCATCACAAATCTACTCATTCCAACCTTTCTTTTCCACCATCCACCTGCAAGTAAACTTTATATTTTTCCCATCCCATTTCTTCCACCCACAATCTAGGAGTGACCATTCCAATAACCCCACTCTTCTCATTCCCCCACCCACTGCTACCCTCTCCAGAAGGTTGCTCGTGTTCATCCCTCAAATGCGTATCCACCATCACCAAGACATCGATCTGTTCCTCCTTCACTCCCCTCAAATTGGCCCACTTTTCTTTCCTCCCCACCACTCATGATAATAAACCATCCGCAATCCCCTCCACCCACTACATCCATCATCTTCTTCTCTACTTCTCCCTCACTTCTCCGCCTATAACTCCAAAAAACAATACCACCACTCTCTACACTTCCCACCCAACTTTCTATACTACCTCCTGAGTATAATTGATCCCACCCACACTCCACTTCCCCAGAGAAATATTCCTGGTTTCCTCCACTTCTACTGTACATTCCTTCCCCAAAGTTACTTCATCATAAAAAAGTTAAACTTACCACCTCATTCACCCACTTACCAACTCCTGGACCTCTCCGGGTCTAAACACAATACTAATTTCATTCCTTTCCTTATCCTTTACATTTTCCTCACACGTGCCTCTAATCGCCTTTCAAATACGGCACAGCTCTCCTTTCCCACTTCATTCTTCCCCTATACAGCCAACCACTATGTCCCCCTCCTTCACCATGCCCAACAATAACCCCCACCATCTGAGCCACTTTATCCATCCACCATTCTCCCCTCCCACCAATCTGTGCCCACAAGCTTCAGTCTAAGCACAATGCTATTCCACACCACAACTACCTCCATCCCTCCCCTTCCATCAGCTCCTGTTCCTTCCTCTCTCACTTCTTATATCCTCTGTAGTCAGCCCCCATTCCATTACCAACCTTTCATCATGTCTTTCTACAAAACCTCCCCCAACTGCACTACATCCTTATCACATATCTCAGCCTACTCTAATCCCACACTCCACTCCTTCTTCCCAACCAACTCTCCATCCCTAGCACCATCAACACCAAATTCATCACCTCCATCCTGCATCACACGAACTCCCTAGTTTCTCCCAGGCACTTATTCTTCAGGGTGGCATTCTATCTGGAAAACCATGAAAATCGGAAAAATTCAGGGAATTTATCATGTCTGGAAAAGTCAGGGAAAAATCAGGGAATATGATAAACATATACTGTTCTGAGATTCAGTGAATTTCAACACTTTTCGAAAAGTCTTTTTCCTCTATAAAGATTAGCTAATTCGCATGTAAATTTTTACTTCTAAAACGTTTACTTTATTTCTGTTAAAACTATTATGTTCTTTTTGCACTGCCCAACTGGGACTGGTAAAGAGTAGGAATGGCGCAATCTGACCAAAACTAGAAACGTACTTAAGACGTGTAGACCGATATTACCTAGTTTCATTTCTGAATGAAACTAGGTAATATCGGTCTACACGT
>JAHWFP010071995.1:0-15097 GCA_023313725.1 Lithobius niger | reverse complement strand
CAGCAAGGTCATTAGCACCAACCTCAGTCACAGTGTAGTAGTCCGGGGTGTCACTGTGCCACACATTAGAGAGGTATTAAACAAACCCCAAATCTAGGTCTTATCACAGATCTATACTATCTGTAAATTTTTCTTAAATCCAACAGGAGGACAGACTTAGGTTTTCATTTTCACTGTTCATAATTGTTTCTCCATAAATTGAAAGTTATTGTTGCAAGACTATATTGGTATATTAGTATTTGATTCCCACCTAGTTGATACCCACCTCACCCGTATGTAGGTGGCACTCCACACCACCTCAAATCCTGCAGTGTAATGTCTTATGTATCACATGACCAACTGAGTTAATAAATATGGGATGCCACTTTTGTGCATTGTCACGTCTGCTAATGCAATTCCGTAGTGCGGTTTAGAAACAGTCTTCCAGCTATGCATAAAATAAATGTGTTCATCTTCATGTTTCGTGCTGTCTCTTGCTTCCGTATTTCTTGTAAGCAAAGCCAAACGTATAACATGCATGTTAAGTTAAAAATCTTGAACCCCGTGTAACCACATTTTATCTTTGGTAAAACAGCTTGAAAACTTTACTCTGAGGGCGTTGGTTACTCAATATGAGGAACTTTAGTTACGCAATTAATTTTTCTGATAAACGAATTCACCCCTATTTGCTGAAAGCTTCAAGGATTTCACTCGTGTCATGCGTTGGTTTCCATTCGTAATCTGGAGCTGGACAACTAATAGATGGCCTGTGACCACTATTTTTCATTGATGGCCTCAGTAACAGATCAGAGAGATGGTTCTCTCCTTTCTTCACTCACTCTCTCTCTCTCTCTCTCTCACTCCCTCTGTGTAGCTTTTAGTCAGAAAGCTTCTTGGTTCTCACAATACACGCATTAAGTGATGGGGCTTGCTGCGATGACGTATCGGTTTGGCAAGCTGCAAGGCAAAATACCTTCCTTGGTGGCTGCATTGACGACAGTTATAGATGGAAGCGGGTCATCGGCGCTGACCCGGAACGCTTCGGCTCTCCACTCGACAACAATGTGGCGGCACATTAATCACCTAGCAACCATTAAGCAGCGTCAGCAGGCAGGCCGACATCGCTAGCCGGACGGGTGTACAGTGACCTGGTAGCACCGCCTTTGTCATGAGTCCCGTGTCGCGACTAATTCGCGTTCCCAACATTGCCAGTTTGTTGGATAACAACAGCATGATTAAATTAATGCTTCATGGAAAAAAAAAACTCCAATTAAGATGCGAACGAGCTACTAAGCTGTTGGGAGAGAGCCATCAGCGCCAATTATTAGGCGGTCAAATTTTACAACGATGTTAAGCGCGATCCATAGTTCGCAGAGTTAATGTTGCGTACAAGATAGGTTCTAAAGGTTAATGTACGACGTTTTATAAGTGTGGAGTGATGACCCCCCTGTGTGCCCCCCAAAACGACTGACAAACGCTTGTTTTAGGCGTGATTTAATAATTCAAATAGCAAAGTCGATACAAGTTTTACCCCTTATGAAATTATGCTAAGCGTAAACTAATAAAGGTAAGATCAGACAGGTCTATAACATCCCAGAAGAGATAATGTCAAAACGAAGAAGTCCATTATTGAATGTTGTTTTGTATATTTCAATTTCGTCCTACAGAATCGAATTGTGAATAACTATAAATAGCAACATAGAGAATGTTATAGCATTTACACAGAAGTTTGCTATTCCTCTTTGAGAATGGGAGGTATATGAGGCTTAATGGTGCGTAGACAGCAAGGTCATTACCGCCACCTCAGTCACCACGCATTACACATTACAGAGGTGTTAAACGAACCCCCAAGTTTAGATCTTATCATAGATCTGTAACGCCTGCAAAAAAAACAAAAAAAAACCCTGACAGTAGGACAGACTTATCAAATTGATTCGCTAAGTCTCATGGCATATGGAAACAGTGACGAACACCATGTAGACGGTGATAGTCAACAAGTAAGTGACGGACCGTAAGTGGCCGTCGGCACCAATGACATTCAGGAGGTATACACCCCCTCCCCCTCAAAAGGAAGCAATGAATAAATTTGGTGTGACCAATCCGTAAACGGGCTAACACCACCTGTTCTTGGCGACTGTGGCGACATGCCACGTGTCATTCCACGACAGTGCCTTTAACAGCCCGCAACTTATTTCGAAAAAAGGCGAAAGCCATAACATTTATATATTATGGCATTCTATAAATAAGGAAAACAATGACATTCTAGGAACAAGAAATATAATTGGAAACGGAGGATAGAAGACCTAACTTGACCTACCTTTGCCTTCCAATAACTAATTTAGGTGCACGCTAGTTTTGTAACGCCGAAGAATTAATATCCCAAGGAAAACCAATTTACAGTGTCCGCGGCCTATTTTGAGTTCGCCCTAGAACGAACACAGATGATCGATTGTATGTTTTCGATAGCAGAGTACCTTGTTGATATTCTAGATGGTTACAAAAACAATGGTGGCCGTCGATTAAAGCCGCTCCCTCCAGGAAGATGTAGCCGCCCATAAAATACCTGCAGGACTCAAGATACGCCGCTCACACAATAATTAATACTGTTTTATTTATTTCATCCTATTTTCCCTCCAACTGCAAAACCAAAATTTTATACATATAATGTAGTATATGAAAAGCTATAATCCTTGGGGGTTTCATACATATCTTTGGAAATGTAGACACACATGTTGCTGATTGCAGAAATAGGAAGTTTAGTTGAAAAAGCGAGACAGATCAACCACGTGGAATTACATTTAATTTAAAAGCTGGTTTACTTTAATCCGTTCGATGTTTTATTATGTCTAAAATTGACAATACAAATCCACGGCCAGAAATTATAAACAGTTTCCCTCGGAAAGAGAATGAGTATCGGACTGGAACGAATTTTGCCAACTTGGTCCCGTGAGGAATTTGAAAAAGACCATTGGTCTGTGTTGTGAAGCACAATCGGGAAGGAAATTGTTTAACCCATCCAGGAAAGCACTGATGCTGGTTTTAGTCTAAGCTAGGATCGATAAGTTTTTTGTTAATATACTGGACACAAGTTAAAATGACGACCATGGTGGCGATGGAGCCACTTTTTTTGTATGAAACCGTATTGTACGGAACCAGATTTTTTTATTGTATTTTTTGTCTACAAGATGCAATTACTAAGCTGGGTGAGTCTTATTTTTATCATTTCTATAATTACTAAGTTTTACGTAGCAGCTGATCCAAGCAAAATTAAAAAATATATATAAACGTAAAACAGGCCTGTCACAGCTTTATGGAGTTAGTCTAGTTTAAAACGATGGGAGAAATTTCTAGTACCACCACCGGCTGTAATTTACGAATAGAAAAAATAAGATGTAACAGTAAAATTCTACTGAAGAGTATAGGGTATAGGGGTTATAAGCAATATAACTTATAACTACCTGATATGGGCATACATTTTTTTGTACCTTATCGATTACCATGTATATTCTAAAAATTATTTCATGAATTTAATAAAATTTCACGTATTGCTTTGGTTAAGCCTATGACACACTACAGAATAAAGAGAGTTGATTATATTGGAATTCGTATTAGACTATGGTACCCCGGATATGTGAAGTACGAATTTAATAAAATTTCGTGCATAGGCCTATTACTGTGGTTAAGCCCGTCAGGTACTAAATGATAAAAAGAGTTGATTATTTCGGATTTTCTGTTAAAGTTTGCACAACCCTTCGCCTGTGAATTAGTGTATAATACAATTAGGTATATGTTTTTAAACTACGTGAAATTAACTCACCTAATTTATTAATGAGGTCCTCGAATGTTATATTCGACTATACCCTTATATGAAATAACCTATTGTGTTGTACCTGATTCTAGTATTATACCTAACTTCATTCCTTCACCATCATGTTATTTCCCAAAAGCTTAAACGTGGTATGAGTTTTATCCCTTAACATAAGTATTTAACCCCTTAACGACAACCAATCAAGAAATGGATGATTAAAATTTCATCCCCGGAACTAAAGTGGGTTACGTGCACTGTACCGCAATCAACCGATACCGGTGGGTTTGTTCCTGGAGTAGGACTAAATCCCTGAAAATCCCTAGTAATACCGCTTGTTATTACCACTGCATCAACAATCAAAGAATCTTCTAGAAATAATTCACCAACCGAAGGACGAAGAAGATCTTGCAAAAATCTGGCGCTTCAGGGCCAGTCAGTCAAGTCCGCTTCGCCAATTGGCTTCGGAAAGGGGATACGTTCTCCTGGTCGTGATTTGTCCGGAGGGAAACGTTGCAGAGCCAGACCGATTTATCTCTCGGCTTCCGAATTCTAGTTTTCAAGAGAAAGGAGGAAAAAGAAAAGGAACATCCTCCATCACCTGGAAACCTGAGAGACCGAGCAAAACTCGGTGGAATTAAATACTTTATACCACACAGGTGTCTCGGCGCCCCGCAAACTCTCTGTTGGTTGCCTACTGTTACTGCAAAGTCATTTGAAGCTATGTTCATTACCACTTCACTAAATCCAATATTGTACCATTAATCTTTGTGAATAATAGACTGTCATTATTTTCCCTTTGATGTTTGGCCCTTCTTCGTGACTTCGCAGGGATTGGGTGGATGAAGAAGGATTGGCCATTACGCCGTACGTTTCTCACAAAGAACCCATAAAGTAAATAAATTAAATTAAAAGTGAATGCAAGTCAGTTGTAAGTTAAGAATTCCACAATCTTTCTTCTGGGATTGCTTTTTAACCTGAAACAAGGTATGACAGTTAAATTTAAAACTTCACCCAGTGTTTACACACCATGTACAGTTTAGTGTTTAGAGGCAGACCGGATGAAATTTTCTCTCTCCCATATTAGTACAAGTAACCGAAAAAAAACCTCCTTCGAGGGAAATGTTAAAAGTAAGACCATACCATGAGTTTCCCATTCCAAAAAAAATTCATACAACCCGGAAAATGTAAGACCACTACCAATTCAACCACTAATTACAGTACGACTCAAGGTTGATGAAAACATGTAAGACCTTCAAGCATTGATTTAAGTCGTGATTTTAGTAGCAAGGTTGTTAGTGGTCTTACATTTCTAAGCTATATAGATCCTTTTTTAGAACAGAAAACTCGTATTCTTATTTTTAACATTTCCTTTGAAACGGGAAGTTTCTGCTTGTATCGGTGGTTTCCTATTTTTTTTTCGTATTCTTCTATAGCAGATTGATTTTTAGAAGATACGATTTATGTGTACTGTACATACTATATACGTTGTATTTACACGGAATATTTACCCAAAATATGGACTATTATTTTGTGTCTTCAATGCATTTACTTCTGCACGTTTAACAGGAAATGGAATTAAAACGAGATTGATATATATTGAGGTAAAATAAGTAAGATTAACGAAATACTAGATAAACGTGGTAGCAAGGTTTGCGATAAAAGATATGCATAAGATATGAGCTTAAGTGATAATATTAACGTGGTCTGAAGGAATAGTCTATACAAGATTTGTAATTACTTGAGGCAATTCAGCAACACAAGGTTTTAGATAATGGGCATAAGTAAAATTTGAGGACGTAAGATGTATGATACCAAGAATTTATAGGGTTGGGGATGAGAATTTGTGACTGAGATCCATACTGAGACGTCTTGGATACAGTCGTATTAGTTCAGTCTTAGTTTATAGAGGGCGCCATGTGTGTTTTATGTGGGAATTTCTACTCAGTTTTTAGCCTAAAATTAAACTAAGGTAAACGAAACTAGCTTGATTTTAATTATTATTTAGCGTAGCTTAGTTGTAATTTAGTTTACTTTAGATTTGGGCTGAAAAATGAGCAAAAATTATCAGATGGAACACGTGGCGCCCTCTGAAAACTCGGACTGAACTAATGGAGGCCGATCTAACGTGTTCCAATAGGGATTCTTTAGAGTTACAAATTCTCCTCCCAAATCCTATAAATTCTTGACGATACGAATAACTAATGAGAGGGGAGATAATTAAGATATCCATGATCTGTGATAAATGCGATACACGAATCTCACTTATCTCAAATCTAGTCAATATTTCAGATTAATTCTTGTGTCTGCTGTATAATTTGTCGCTTACTTCGTGCATATCATGTGTCTCGCACATAGTTTACCTTAGAGATGGTCCGACATCTCGTGCAGCTCCTTTACCACTTATTTCGTACAGATCTTTATACTTGATTTATACTCGTAATTGCTTTGGGGTTATGATTGTTTGCAGTGCTGTTTCACATCCTGTCCCAATAAATATTTTAACTGTTCTGTCGCTTTTTGTTTTTGGGTTTATTCTTTAAAAGCATCTGTTTTGCTTGATAACGCTTCTATAGTTTGTTTCACAATATGTTTGGAGGAAACTTACTGTATGACGCCACGTTTCCTTCCACTATTACTGCAAAAACATGGATATCGCACTTGTAGACTCTACAGTTTATGTTAAAAAGACTACAGGTGGAATACTTACGTGTTTTTTTGGTACTCGTAGTGGCGTCTCGGGAACTCGTGACGTCATGTAGTCAGTTTCCCGCAACCATAATGTGGAACAAGCTATACTTATAGCCGTAAGCCCTGTTGTTGTAGATAAGCACGGATTTTCTCGGCCCATGACGAACAGTTGTGACTTTTAAACTAGGAATCGCTTAGGACGCCATTTTAGAACAAATCTTTCAAGATAGCTTGCTATTCTTTTGACTTGATTTTGGTTAACTGTCTTCACTTTTCTATTTTCTGTATTTAGTATACCACCCATCATTTATAGAGCAGTGACATTTGCCGCCATATTGGCACCAGCTTGGCACCAGTGTGGATTTTGGAGGGGGTAACTACAAGGTGCACTACATATAAATGGAGGGAAAAACAACGGAAGAGCGGATTTCTTAGGCTTAAAATAGCGTTGTTTTCTCCTACAACAAAAATCGCGCGTTTTAGGTCTAAGAAATCACTCTTCACAGCACCGGCTTCAGTATGACGCCCTTCTGCTTCTCTCTGCAGTGCCCCTTGCAGCTAACCCATTAAGGCTCCAGCATAGAGTTATATACAATAATACTACGTCGTGTCACTGCTCTATCTGCAGACTTTTGGGTGGATAAGAGGAAATTTGGGCTTCCTTACACTCGTCGACATATTCCACATGAATACGACTTCTTTTTTACTTATCTTTAGAACCGTTTTCCCTCCTTTTTCGAATAGTTTTACCAAACCGCGGTTGATCCCGTCTTTCTTGTTTCTTACCTGTCTAGGGCCATCCAAACTTCGGTTCACGCTCTGCTCAGATGGGAGTTGCACCTTTGCATCTGTGCTGTAGATCAAGAAGTGAACCACAATCACTGTAGACGGAACTTTATTGCTTACGTTTACATATTTGCTGATGTAGCTTTTGTATTGTCGTATTGTATTGTCGTATTGTATTGTCGTATTGTATTGTCGTATTGTATTGTCGTATTGTATTGTCGTATTGTCGACACGGACTTTTGGTTGGAGAGAGAAGACATAAACACCAAAATGTGGGGGGGGGGGGATTGAGGCTTAATGGCGCGTCGACAACTTGGTCACTCGCTGGTTACACCAAAATGTAACTTCGTGTCAACGCTTTGGTTTGCCTACAACGTGATACTGCCAACAATCATTATCGGCATTCAGTATTCAGACCTTTCACTTGATCTTCCTAATCGTGACGCCATCCTCCACAGATGGACGCCACATAGTCCAAAACTCGTGCAAGGACTACCAGAAACCTAGAACATCCTAGCACCCTAATGAAATATGCACCATATGAAACCATATGTTCTTTAAGCCTTAAGAATTCTAGCCGAGTTCTCGAGTCGAGTGTACCGATTATGGTTCATTTCCTTCCAAAATCTCTGCTGTAATATAAAGGTTTAATTACACTTTCCTTAATCAGCTTTAATCCTTCCTTGATTGTGAGTCCTTGCAGCATTGGATTACGAAAGCTCTGCTGCTTGTTGTCTTTTCCTCCTACCAAGCACACGTTCTCCTCACACGTATTACGACTTTGGCCTCCTTATTTATGGCGGATTTAGACTCGAATTGTCTGCCGTGAAGTGCCGTTGCACTCCATCGACCAAAGCTGACCTTTTCTGTCCGACTCGCACCTTTTATGAGCCATCTTGATACGGTAACTGTAACGTGAGGAACGCGATTCTTCTACTTAAAGTTTTGGTTTTCCCATTTATAAAGCAAAGCTATGATTTTTTCCCGATTTTTTCTTTAGCATAGGTACGATTCGACCTCTGTTTTGTCAGTAATAATTTAACGAGAGCGTAGTTTTTGATCAATAAATTTTCTCAACCAAGACTTACATTCCAAAGCTGAAAAAATACCGAGCGCTTGCGCGAGGTGTTTTTATCAGCTTGGGAATGTAACGAGTGGTTGAGAAAATTTATCGATACTTAACCTACGCTCGAGTTATATTTGAAACGAGAATATACCGTCTCTGGTAAACATCAACTTTAAAATAAAACTTCAACTTGCATAACAAGGCCTAGTTTTATTACAGTGGTTTCTCGCTTGAATTCACAATTCCTGTTTGCACAAAATGATAAAAGCGTACTAATTGGTGCCAGATACACTCAATGGTTCGTTTATTATCTGTAGGAATGCTCTTTTCTACTGTCGTCACCATGAGTAATGTAGTTTTGTTTCCCCAACAATCTATCACAAACTTAACCGAAACCAAAAGTAACTTGCCGTGAAAGCAGACAACTGCCAGAGCGCTTCAAGGATAGTAAATACGTGTTTTATTTTTAATCAAAGTGTTGTTCATGGATATAAAATACAATATTCCGTAATAATACTAAGTTTTAAGACAATTGTTATTAATTTATTATCCACTATTTCTGATATTCAAGTACCGTATCTTATTACGGTACTGGTGTTGCCTCGATCGCCAAGCTCAGTAGCGGCGACGGCGTTAGGCCTAACCCGAACGGCGTTCAGGCTTCGGCGGAAAGCTGACTTCTGTTACTATGGTAACCAAAGATTAACCGCTCATCGTCGAGACGAAATAACGTGTCTCTTGACTATCAGGTACGGCGTATACGTTTAGAAATTGGTGTAGACCTACTAAATGCAGTTCTTTCATACTTTCTTTATGCGGCGTAAGCCAAGATACAAAACTAGTCGAACGTTAATTCAAGATGGAGGGATGACGCTGACAATTTAATCTGATAAAATACCGTGTGGTCGTTTAATCAATGTTAAGGAGGCGTGATTGGCTGGTGGCTGCCGTTTATTGGCTTCCCATTGGTTAATTGTTGTTATAAAATTATGAAGGTATATTCTAGGAAAAAAACTTCTCTTTTGGCTTATAGCTATGCATGAAGTAATTTTACGAATGAACATGTTTCCTCCATAGTTTGGTAGGTGCTCCCAAAACAAAGCTTGTTAAAAATTCTCGCCAACTTTTCGCCATTTGAAGTCGTGATATCAACCGCCAAGCTCTTTCGCCAAGTTTAATCCCATCTCGGTTTGAAATGTTCAAAAAATTGTTTATAATGTAATTTTAAGTATTTTATTTACGTTTGAAATCTTAGCTAGTGAGATTAGCGTGGTGAAAGAACTTACGACTCCAAACGGCAAAAAAACTTGGTAGAAAGCCTTATCAAGATTTGCTTTGGGGGGGGGGGGGGGGATATTATATTTTTTGTATTGATTTGTGATTCGTCTTTTGCAATGTGATACGGTCCATTTTTTTTAACAATTACGAGATAAAAACCGTAACTTTAATTGAATGTAACGAATTCTTTATTTAAAATTCTGACGAACTCCATTCTAAAATCACCAGCACGTTTCACTTAGCAAAGTTAAAAGTTCTTGTGTTAGGCAACTACACATAAATGGCTTCATTATATGTGGGTTAACATACATACAGCACAACAGCAAAATCAATGAAAAGATGACTACTGAAAAAATCCTCAATTTACGCAATCAAAATATGGAATGAAATTCCCAAGGTGTTACAGTCTTCTAGCTTACGAAACTTTAAGATAAAGATAAGCGGGTCTTGATTGGCTAAAGATGGTTTCCTTGACAACGATGTTGATGCGCTCACCGAACATTAAAGCACTTATAATTTAATATTAGCATCTGCTTAGCCGCGGATGTACCTGATCATCATATGACACATGCTATAGTTTACATTTTTTTTTCCTGTTAAATCCGCTGCGTAGGATACCCAACATCACCCACACATTTTTCTCAATATTTTTTTAAGAAGTCACGTTTCCTGTTTTTTTTTTATTATTTTAATTTCGTGTTGACGCCTGATATTAATAAACAAAAACGGAATGTTAAATACTCAAAATTAGGGCACGTTTACGCAACCACTCGCTTTTGCATTCTCGCAGCTAGAAGCTAGAAATCACCTCAAATTCCAACATGACGGCGGTTTTATGTCTGCCACCTCATACGAAAACAGCAAATAACTTGAGTTCAGAAGCGTTTGGGAAAATTGTTTCGTCATGAGGAATTCTTTATATTATTGGCACGGATTATAAGACTGCAAGTATTTACTCAAACGATGTCGGATTTAGCTAATCCATTTAGCGTTGTTACCATGGCAATGTCACCTTTGCCATCGCGATTGAGTTCTAGCTGCGAGGATGCAAAGGCGAGTCGTTGCGTAAACTCGCCCTAAGGGTTTAAAAGTCAAACCTTAAAAGAAGATATGGACAAGCTAGTAAGGCCCAGACGTCAAATTTCGTCAATAAGAGACTGGTAACATTGCACACAGCTGACTACCCAATAAGTATCTGCCGTCTTTAGGAATAGAAAAGAAATAAATACATTTTGACGAAAAACTGTAAGCGATGATAAAAGACCCACTTGGAGATCTAATGGTAGTGAGATGTGAGTTTTCCTGTGCTGAAAAATTCCAAATTAAAATGTTCCTGGTTTAAAAGTTCCAAGTTGAAAAGTTTTATTTCGATTTTGGAACGTAAGAGCATATTCGGAACTGCGAGCATTATTGTTTGTCGTAAGTTACCTTAACCTTAGAAATTATTACAAAGATATGTAAAAAATTACAAAATATCAAAAGTTAAATTCCAACCTTCATAAGAAAAATATGTTCTTAAAATATAAAATGGGATATTAAGATTTTCTATAAGTACCATACAACAAACTGTGCAATAAAATATTCTGTCCGCATCTGCTAGAATTTGATTTACAAAGTTGAGCGCAAAGCTGACACTGCGTAGGCCTTGCAATGGTCTAATGCTTATCAGCATCTTACTGACGAAATTTGACGTCATCCATTCCTGCTAAACCTTAATCTTATTTATTTTAAGGATTGACTTTTAGATCCTTATTTTTAATATTTGACGTTCCGTTTTGTTTATTAATCCATGTTACTTTGAGTAAATGCAAAAATACGAAATAAAACAATTGGCAGTACTGTCTGTAACTAGAGGATTTCACAATTCACACAAACCAGAATATAGGATACTGCCCATCACCTCTTTTTTGTTGTTATTTTTTTTATATTTGAATATTTCACGGCACATACTCAATTTAATTTTTAACAAATATGTCGTATACACGCAATATTTAACGGCATTTTCCAAATGGCAGATGTAGTGTATGTTGGGATACACTCTTAACTGCGTGGGTAAACTGCGGCATAAGAAACAAGAAATTGGAAACAACCAGTGTGTAAGCTACCACTGAAGAGACGTCTTTACTTCCTGTACACAGGGGTTATATAGGCAATTACACATCATGTGATCAGGTCAGTTGACAGGAAGTATGGTGTACAATTGATTACAATATATTATAGCTAACCTAGCAGACTTGTTATGGAAAGCTGGAGGGTTAACAAACGGGAACCAATTTTGAAGCGGCCATTGTGGTGCCACAAATAACGACACCACAGCAGACATGTCAGGTTAGAAGCACATCCGGCAAGACGTCGTCTATAGGATTTGCATCTACACAACAATACGAGGAATTATCCATATCTACACTGAATAGTAGGGATGTGTCGGTAACCGAAACCGAAACCGAATTTTCTGTTTTTACTGAAAACCGACACCGAAACCGATTCGGATATTGTGTCGGTTTTTCGTACGGTGTTCGAAAAATCAAAAAAAAAATGATTTGTTGTTTTACATTTTTCTAATAATTATCATTTTCTACGTATGAATGACAGCAAAGCTCCTAGCGAAAATAGTAGAGGAAAATGATGCCACAGCAGCTATACTCATGGTCTATGACGCTGCTGAAAGTAAAAGCAGGAGTGAGTTGGAGCTAGTAATACGACTGTTACAAGAAAAGAAAAAACTAGAAATATCTGGTTGGGGTGGATGGTGGCAAAAACCGATAGCGAAACCGAAACCGCGGTTTTTTGAGCTTGAAAACCGAAACCGGAACCGAAGTCAAAAAATTGAAACCGACCCATCCCCACTGTATAGTGAATATTAGGTGTCATTCCTACATAGAGCATTAAGTGCTACTTGCTGTACAGAATTCTTCTTTTATTAATAATATGGATTTCCATTAAACATGTCAGAATTTGTCAGTTTTCCGATCATCATTCAGGAATTTAAGAGGAACGTAACCTAAACCGACTTTATATTTGTATTGCTTTATGAGGGTAAGGAGACTTTGGTTACAGTTAGAACAAAATGTTTTTAAATCGGCAAAATCGCAGTTTCAGTTGGCGCATGAGAGGCTTTTCTTAATAGATTTATATAAATAGCTATGATTCATTTATCTGTCATTATCCTATAGCCATTTCTGCTCTAGTGATGACATATTATTCAGAATATAAATTTTTTTTACTATTTACGCTTTTAATGGTTATGAAGTGCACCAAAAAGTTGTCTTTTTCTACTGTAAAACTTAGCTTACATTTTTGGCAGGTTTTATCCGAAACGAATTGCACGTTCTTCTTTTTAATTATCTATGCTGTGGGAATTTGTTCGTAATTTGTGGTGTTTAACGGATAAACACTCTGTTAGTTCCATTACTTCAGAACGGTTGTCGGTTGTTTCTGAACAGGTGAAGTTAATGCAGATGTAATCAGTGTTGGCATGTTTTTCTGTTCACATATTATTCGTGAAAAGTGACGGTAGGAAACATGTATTATGCTTCCATTATGCAATCAATTCTTCAATAATCTATGACGTCATATAGTCACTCGCGTGATTATCCACAGTCATGCACCAATCCTTCCCGACTGAATCTATTAAATGTGTCGGTTTGGTCGGCAGCATGGCGAGTCAAAGGGATTTAATTTACTACGGCAGCATGAGGGTATTCATAAATTTGACGCAAATTCTCTATTCACTGTCTGAAATTGACAGCAATTAAAATCAGGTGGGAACGTAATTATGTCGCTTTCATGTAGCGTTTGGTGCTCTGCCCTAAAGTCATCTGGTCGCTTGCCAACCAATGAGAAGGCAGTTTAAACCGCAGTTTTAATAAAGGGATAAGTTAAATTACAAAACCACAGTCAGTCAGAAGCACCGCCAAAGGTAGCGATGTGCGAACAAGGAAAAGAACGGAAAATATCAACCACATAGTCGGTACAGTTTTCAGTACATAGAATTATGAAGCCGAGGTACGTAGGGAAAAACGTACGAAAATGAAAAATAAAAAATCCAAGTATATTTCAGAGCACGGCCACGATTTACTTAAGCAAACAGAATTTTTATTGAGGTTAACTGCATGGTAAACGAATGTTCCAAGATATGTCAAATTGGTGTAGTAATTATCTAAATAACACACTTAAACAGCTTAAAACGTTTCAGATCAATGTTAGAATGTGTTCTAATTAACACCTAAATATCTGATAGAACAGTGACATTTGCCGCCATATTGGCAGCAGTATGGGTTTTGGAGGGCATAACTACAGGTGCACTACATAAAAAATGGAGGGAAAAACAACGAAAGAGCGGATTTCTTAGGCTTGAAATAACGTTTTTTTCTCCAACAACAAAAATCGCGCGTTTTAGGTCTACGAAATCACTCTTCACATCATCGGCTACTGTATGACGCCCTTCTGTTTCTGCACTGTGACTGAGGTTGGCGCTAATGACCAAGTTGTCGACGCGCCATTAAGCCTCAATCCCCCCCCCCCTTCTGTTTCTCTCTGCAGTGCCCCTTGCAGCTAACCCATTAAGGCTCCAGCATAGAGTTATATACAATAATACTACGTCGTGTCACTGCTTTATAGTAAGAGTTGATGAAGCAGTGCAAATAAGTAAAATTGTTCTGTAATCCTACATATAGAAAAATAATTGTTGGCTGCACCATTGAGGAGTCCTTTACTTTTTTAATAAACGGCCAGGTTATTAGCAGAATTATGCGAATTGAAACACTACACAGTAGTGGGATGATTAAAACAGATAGCCACTGTGCGTCACATGTGAAAAGTAAAATTTGACTTGGGAGCTACACGGGTTAAGTTGTCGCCATTTTCAATTTAAATACATGGTATACCAAACATTACTACAATTCTAATTCAATTCTAACAGACTAATTCGTTTTTGTGTTATTAAACTATAGCCGTTTCTGCCCTATTGTCGACGTATTATAGATATTTTTTATTCAGAATATTATTGTTTTTTTCTATTTACACTTTTAATGGCTATGAAGTAAACCAAACAGTTGTGTTTATAGTGTAAAACTTAGCTTACATTTTTTGGCCTTTATATCTGAAATTAATCAAAAGTTCTTCTTTTTAATTATCTATACTGTAAGATTTTGTTCATAATTTGGTGGTATTTATCGGATAAAAATTCTGTTATTTCTATTACTTGACAGCCAAATGTTGTTGGTTGTTTCTGAACAGGTGAGGTAATGCATATATAATCAGTGTTGGCATGTTTTTCTGTTCACGTGACCGTAACACAGTTTGTTCAGTGACCTTCTTTTAAAGCACGTAAATATCTCTATAAAGTTGCTTCTCCCAGTTCCATAATAAACAACCTGTAAACGTTGAATAGTATACATTAATCTGAGTACGCCCTGCTAATTACCACGGTGGAAGGTAAAGGAGCCAGGGTGTTATCGATCTACAAGGTGTTACCATCCCAGTAACACCCC
>JAHWFP010071990.1:0-14900 GCA_023313725.1 Lithobius niger | reverse complement strand
CATCCAAAATGACCTTGGAGGTCGTATTCAAGGTCATCCAATTTGTAGCTCCTAACCTACGCAACATAGGGGCATAAAATAAATTAGAAAGTTATGGGGGAATCTTGCTATCTATACAACACAGGAAGCAGAACAAAAATTGCATGCAAAACAAGCAAGATATTGGAGAAAGAAGTTGGGTGGTACATAGAAGCCATCCATGGGGCAGCTGGAAATACAGAAATAGCTGAGCCATCAACCTAAACAGTAACAAGGATAGAAATCTAGCCTGGTTTTGGTAATACTGTAAAATAAACGCCAGTGTCAGATTTAACGCAAAAGGACCGGGTGGGCAAGGCCTGAAAAGGTTTATTTTCAAATCCTTTTTTTTTCTTCATTTCCGTTTAACCAGTAGTCAGCTTTTCCATGCTTGAATATCCGTTCCCTGCATTTACTAAAAGTAAATGCACGAGTTTCTGTGCATTTACCTACGTGTGTGTGTATTTACCAGAATTTAAACCATGGTTCATAATAGTTGAATTTGGGACTTGTACTTTTAAAGTTACGGGGTTAAGTTAGTATCAGGGGGAGGGGGGGTGGATTATGTTGACATATCTGTTTCTTACTGCCCGGACCCACTCACTTACACAGACACTGTATGCCGTGTTTTCCCACTCAGAGTGTGCTAAGTTAATGTGTCTTGACATCGGCTTAATTGTTGGCGCATCGGTTGTTTGCATTTATTAGGAGAGGATTTAACTGGTGTGGGGGCAGCGGGGTGGAGGGGGTGGGGAGAGAGCCTTCTACGTAATAGGACCTTATCAGTAAAAGAAAACCTCAAAATTGTTTAAATGATCTTCTCTGGCGCTATATCTGGGGACTCTGGGGTAAAATGATGAATATGCAGGTAAACAGCGGTGTGGTTATTTGGGTGGGATCTGCCCACCCTCCTTGTGGCATTGGAGGCTGGTGTTGCTCGAGCTCAGGACCTCCTGATCATCTGGGGACTGTCTTTGTCACCGAACAAGATAAAGATGGTTGTCTTTTCGAGGGCTCCATTTGTGCCTGTAGTGCTGAGGAATGGATCGCCTCGGGTCATTGCCTCCCTATCATTCCGCTACTTGAGCGTCCATCTTGATTGCCAGTTGTCCTGTGTGGAGGAAGGTTCCACTGTTCGTGAGAGCTTGATTGCAAGGCACAGGACCCTGCAGGCTCTCTCCGCTAACAGGCTCCTTGCTAAGGGGGCAGTGCTGTCATCATTCTGCAGGGTGTACATTTGGTCTGCTGTAGATTTCCACCTGCCTTTCCTGGCGTCGAGGCAGAGGGCACTTGACGGTGGTCAGGTTACTTTGAACACCTGTGTATGGACAGTCAAGGGGTGCTTGCCCTCCACTCCGGTTATGCCCTGTTGGTGAAGGCGGAGGAGTTCCCTGCGAAAATCAGGGTTGCAGTTCATTCCCTCAAGTTTTGTGGCGGAGCTTTTCGCTCTCTTTATCAAGATCCTTGGATAAACGGCAAGGGATGGTGGATGTTTGGATGTTTGGTGTTTGGATCAGTTTGGATGTTGGCGTGGACCTTCAGGGTAGATAACCAGCCGGTTGACCTTCAGGTCCACCGGCTGGTTATCTATTTGGACTCCACAGCTAGGATTCAGTTTCTGCGCCGGTCTTTTTGCTCGCTTGAAGTTCACCACCCGCTGTCACTGGAAATTGGTACAAAGGTCGTTCGGGCAGAAGGTTGCGTGATCAGGATCCGTTGGGTGCCTGGACACAGTGGTGTAGACGGCAATGATGTGGTGGATTCCCTTGCTCAGGGTAGAGAAGGTGGCACTGTTCAGTTTGCCCTTGCCTTAAAGATTTGCGCCCTGTGCTCCAGTCGCTCTCCTCTGCCGAGTGGGAAAGGGAGTGGGACAACAGTGAGAATGGTAGGTGGCTGAATGCGTTGCATCCCCTTGTCTCTGTCACTGTTGCAGCATCCCTTGGCAGCCTCTCACAGAGGGACACAGGCTTACTATCATGGTTGCGGACCGGGCACACACTCCTCAATGAGCATTTGTGCAGGTTGGGCCGGCGGCCGTCTCGTTTGTGCAGTTGTGGTATGGCATTTCCTGCTAGAGTGTCAGCAGTGGGCACAGTACAGGAGGGTCGCACTTTGGGCTTGTACAGATCTGCGATAGGTTTTGGGGGTTCCACCTATGGTTGTGTCTGCAGGGTACCATTTCCGGACAGTCCTGGGATTGTGCGGTGCAATCGGGCGCTTTCAGGTGTGAACAGCCGTTGAGCTTTTGTCAGGCTGACAGTTTAGGCTTAGTTTTAGGAGTGTAGTGGAGTGTAGTGTTTGAGCATGGATCAGTTGGGTACTCTGTTCTAAGTTTTCTTGTATAGGTTAAGTGTAGGTTACTGTTAGAATGGAGAGTGTAGCGTACGGGCTTATGGTCTCCTGTAAGTCAAATAAATAAATAAGACATAAGACGTGTACGAACACGTGCATCAAGACTGTAAAGCAATTCAATTGATTGTTACTTAAAATGTGAGTCTTCATAATCTTGAGTCTTTAGTTCAACGATCTTATGTAGATGTAGATTAAAAGCGTTAACATTTTCTCTAACTGGCTTGCAAGATCACGGATCCAAAAATGAAGTTTATTAATCAGGGTATATAATATAATATTATGAACACGAAACGTAATGACTTGGCTTACCTGAGAATCTTCCAATTTTATGTGCCGATCCGGTAAATGGGTTTCATTCCATAGCTTATGAAGTGTTGTATTTCTTGCTTTAAAGAAATCCCTATATGGCTTCTGTTTTTCATCGGTGCACCAAAATTCCTTGTCTGCGCAACTTTTCTGAAAGAGGTGAATAGCCAAGAATGACAAGTAAGTAGAAGGTAATGACGAATATATGTAGCAATGAATTTTCAGATGCAGATAGATATCTCCCCCCCCCCCCCAATTTTTGTGAAGGGTTCCCGCCTAGCTTTTCAGTCATTTGAAGTCATGTATCGCACACCAATCATTTTCGCAAAGTTAATCCTACCAAGTAATAGTTGGAAGGTTAAATGAAAAAAATTTGAAATTTGCACAATTTTCAAGTATTTCATTTAACGTTTGAATTTTTAGTCATTTGGATAAACATGGCGAAAAGGCTTGCTTGGTATTTGGCATCGGACTTTAAATGGCTGAAAAGTTTGCTGGGAATCCTTAACAAGTTTTATTTTGGGAAGATATCACGTGTTTTGGGTTCAAATTGATAAAATCTAGCCGTTTGATACGGGTATGTGCAGCAATATAAGTAAACAGAAACGAAGCTAGTAGCACCAGCGAATAGCAGTTAGAACTTATATTTCGATACCAATATAGTTGTAAGCCGTACCTTCATCAGAGGATGGTAAAAAGATTTAAAAAAACACCTTACATAATGGCTATCCAGGTATCCACCAAACAGGTGTCGTTAAGAAGTAAGTTAAAACGGGTTCTAAAAACAGATAAAATGGAAAAAATAAGATTGACAACATATCTAAGTAAGACACTGCATAAAACTGGTAAATATTTTTGCAATAAGCCCAGTAAAAGCTAAAAATATACATAAACTGATTTACTAGTAGCTTACCACGTAGCGCGCGAACGAAAGTGGACACAGGAGGGGGAACAGCAGCGCGAAAGGAGGTAAGCTCCAGCAAGTAAAGGATATATGGCCTGTGCTGGGGCGAAGAAGTGAGAACAATCGGATGCAGGGTAGGACAAAAAGAAAGAGAGTAGGCTAAAAAATATAAAAAGGCTGGAAGGGAGGGGAGGAGACCGATTATAGGAGAATAAGTTATGGCTAGGGGAGGGGGAACAGCGACAAACAGAAAGGGGAATGGGATTTATGGGATGGACGGAAGAGCATGTGCAGAAATGGTTGGTGGGTGAAACAGTTTGACCCAGGAGGTCATGGCTTGTGATGTTGGCATAATGTGGTTGATTACTTGGTCTTGTCTTTGGAATATTTTAAATGCTGTTAGGTTGTACCTTGTACGGTGGAATATTTCGTGATGTAAAATCTTTATGTCCTCGAATCTTGGTTTATGGCCGGTTTCTTTCTGGTGTCGGTAAATGGAGCTAGAGTCATTGAGGCAGTTTAGGTCGGGATTTGTGCAGTGTTTTATGCATTGTCTTACTTAGACATGTTGTCAATCTGATTTTTTCCCCATTTTATCTGTTTTTAGAACCCGTTTTAACTTACTTCTTAACGACATGGTGGACACCTGGGTAGCCATTATGTAAGGTTTTTTTTTTATCTTTTTACCATCCTCTGATGAAGGTACCACATACAATTATATTGGTACCGAAATTTAAGTTCCAGTTGCTATTCGCCTGTGCTACTGAATTCGTTTCTGTGTACTTATTTCTTTTTAGTAATTACGAGATAAAAATACAAAAATCCAGTTTGATGTCTTGATTTTTTATTTAATCGGTTTCCATTAGTAGATGTAGTATTTGCATCTTAAGCCCAGACGAGGCAGAAGACAATTTCGTGCGAAGCGATGAGTTACTACGTACCTACAAGTTAAAAATTGCTACATTCCAGCAGTGAGTGTGGCGTTTATTCACCGATATTGAAGGCTTTGGTAAACCATCTTGCGACGCCATGCTGCAGCAATTTTGGTCTTGTAGGTACGTAGTAGCCCATCACTATTCACACTAAATTTTCTTCGGTCTGCTAAGGGCTTATGGGCAAAGTACGCATAGATGTTTACCTGTGTGCAGCGGTGCTTCTAATATAATCATATACTGATATATCCATAATTATAAGTCCATATGTTCGTTAACTCACGCTCTACTACAGTGCGTTAAATTTGTTTGCATACACTAGATGCCTATCATTGAAAGGTTGAAAAAAGGTAATCTATTGTGCCATACCCTCCATGTTTTGGAAGGGGAAGAGGACTCATTTTGATAACCTTATAGATACAATATCTCGGCTTCCATTGGGCTAATTGGTTCAAATATTCTTTTTGGCTAAAAGTAATTTAAGAAGAATTTATAGTCCAATAACCTGTGACGTTTCAGACAGCCGTTTTTCTCATAAACGGAGAAAAGCTTGAGGAAACTTTCTCACTTTTTTCTATTTCTGCTGAAAACCTCTAATTTATCAGCATAATTTGAAAATTTGATTTTCCTATTTTTATGACTGTCAACTTTTCCGTTTACGCAGAACACCGTTTGTGGAACGTCATGCGTCATAACATTTTACAAATTTCTCTTTTAATAATCTTTGCGTTAAAAAAAACTGAACCAAATTATGGCAACAGAAGCCGTGACATCATTTAAAAAAATTTTTTTGTAAAAATTTTTTTTATCCCCCCCCCCCCCCCCCGTAAACGTTACAGGTCGTGCGGTACCTCCCAACATATACAACCATCCATTCTATACACAACTTGTGTATGCGAACAAGTTTTCCGTGCACAGATTTGCATTCATACGTGTACATGGCACCAGGATTAGTATGCAAGTCAACGTTTATTAAGCATAACTGTCTCGGCAGGTTAGCCCAATAATTCTGCATCGACAATTGGAAATGAGATTGGCCACAAATTTATATTTCTTTGCAATTCTTTCATGTGCGTATTTCAGAATTATTGCAGTGTGTTGAGCAACAACAGTACTTACCTCAACCGTCTCAAGCCTTTCCCGAATTAGTTCATCACGTAAATCGGCAATAGTCTTGTTCCGCCGCTGTGCTTCTCGCCAGTTAGTGTACCGTCGGCGGATCTCAGCATCAGAATACGTGCGCGATGCATTAAGTAAAGTCATATCCCATTTACATTTGTCGGTGTGTTTTTCGCAAGGTGGTACAAAATACATGGGCATTGTCTGAGTTCGGTTCCTTTTGAATTGTGGATCCAAATAGCAGAAGACAACGGACGGGTATTCCATTTCATTAAAGCGCCTAATGGAGATGTCAACAGATACCGGGTACTGTAAGTAGTGTTTCACTCTATCTTTCAGTTGCAGTAAGCACACTGAGGAACAAATCAGGTACACTATGAGCCACATGGATTTTACTGATAACCCAGTTTTCTTGTTCAGCAGTCTACCAAATCCTGGTAGCTCAATGTTCACTGCAGAAGTTACCTTCTTGAGTTTAGCCTCTTGCTGCTGGACCTTTACAAATACTGGACGTGCCCTATCCAATGGTGCCATGTTGGCATAGGGTCTAGGGACCCTTAAAATCGAACTGGTGTATGGGAAGTATCTGGTACTATGGGCAGTATTGTAGTTCGCCATGTTGGAAGATGTATTTTGTTTTTCGATTTGCTCTTTTCCAACTCCAGTTATCTTTCGAACTGCATTGGCATTAACGCAGCACACATGCTCCGTAGCTCCACTCACTTCATTTATTAATAATGCCACCTCCATTATTTTACGTTCTCCTGCTGAACCTGCTGGAATCAGTGAGTGGATTAGTATTGATTTTTTTGTCAGGAGAAAGTTCGAAACGATTGTATGAATAGGTTATGAATGTAAGATAATGTCGCAGAATACAAAAATGCGTCTGATTCTAGGAACTTGCCTGCAATTTATGACTGCAATTCCCCTCAATTTGTCGTTCTGATTGACAGTACAGATGCCAGAGAGAGTTCGCCAATGCAGACTACGCATTTGTCCTTATTTGAAGAAAGAATGGTCTGTCGATACAGCCCTCTGTTTTGTTTAACATCAAAATTATTTACCATAACGGTTGTTATTATTTAATGAGCTCTCAGTAAGAGTAGATTCGTGGTTGCAATTCATGTGTCACCATTTACCGAGACCATACCATTTGTATGTCTAATGCCCAAAACAGACTGCATGCTAGAAGCTGCAACTCGATTCTGGATGGTGTAAAAAAAACGTCAAAATCGATCGATAAACACAACACAACCTATATGATTGCAGCAGTTTTGACTTTGAAGACACATACTAACGCATCACTCGTACGAAATACTTTTCCGTCAGGTTAGGGCGTAACTATTTAATAACCATTGTCCGTACGTCACATACACTCGTCCCAAACCAAAGCCACTTACAGTAAAGGCCGTATCAGATCAGACCAAAAAAGGCGAGTAAAATCAACCGTTGACATAGAAGCAATCACAAGTTTGCTAGGCGCTGCCATCTCTACACCAAGCGGCGAAGTTTCAAATTAACCGACGAGGGTTCAAAATTCTACCAACCGATGGCGCCATTTGGCAAACTTGTCGCGTCGGTATTTGTTGCGCCTTCTAGCGGAGCATTGTGGAAGGCAAAGCTGATACGGCTTTTCTGTAGGTGGCTGTGCCCAAACACGGGTATGAAACAGAAATTTACACAGAAACGGATGTTTGCGCTGACAAGTGGTGTCACAAACAGTAAAAGTAGTTTTAATTAAACTGCAAACTTGTTGGCAAATATTTTTTGGCATTGACGATTTGAAGGCATCTTCCAATACCTCTTAATTTTTTGAGTTTGATGATTGAATCGATTTTAAAGCGGCACTATCACCGATTGAAAAGCGAACGAAAATACCATGGCGCCGTCTAGCGGCAGTGATATCGTTAATCTTTACAGGTCGCTCCCACGTGGACGAGAACATACCAAATTTTCACTCAATAATTATGGAGGCTCGTGGCTTGTTTGTTTCGTTAAAAGAAATGGCGTTGTGCATTTCTTCGCTTGATGCAAGCAAATGCTAGATAGCACTAGATAGCGCTAGATGTGGCCAGATTCTGCGTACATTCAAGTGGTGGTAGTTCCACTTTAAGCTCTACAACATATGCAAATAGAGTAATTCGTCTGTATTAATGGTTTAACTTACAACGATTGCACCTAAGCTTCTTAGTGCTCAGCACATCCCTTCATTGAGAGTAGAGTACGAACATTTCTTTGGGAGTAGCGGTGGTTTCTAAATGCTGTTAATTGTAAGCGCAATTTAACTAATAAAAAAAAGAACACATATTACCCATAAATTATCCGTTACACAAAACTACTCTTGATTAAAATACAGTTTAGTCATAACTATTAGTTTTAGCTCGTGAACTGCTATAAAACGCAGAACATTCAAGTCAAAATCATACATGAAACCAAAGTAGTCATCTGGGGAAAAGGGTACGCTGAGTGGCACACGGGTCCATAGGATGTAAGAGCATTAGGACTCTGTGGTCTCTATGAGGATCCTCGTAATCAATTGCTTAACCCGCCCCCTCCAGTATCACGGCATTTCTAACCCCCCCCCCCCCCATAAGGGGTGTTTTTCCAGTAATACCCCGGTAGCGGTGTTTACGTCATCAACTGGCCATCCCACCTCCCCCTTCGTCAGCAATCGTCACCTGTAGATGAATCACCTCTTCCCAACAAGAAAAAAACTTAAGTGTTCGTCTAATTTATCGGACTTCTTTATCTACAAAATTATAATGCCACAAACTATAAGCCACAAATCTCGCTACCAACTACACGACTTAAAGGGACACCCGGCCAGCCTTATAACATTCCGCGTGCCAAATTACAGCTACGCGCAGATCGTCATCCGAACAATTACAGTGCCAAGGTCGGCTGGGGTGGTAGCTGCGTTTCTCGGTTTTCTTACGTCTCGGTTGGCCTTGGAAATAGTACACGAGACAGAATCAAGTCAACGATTGTGTCGTCATACACCGGAATGATTTTCGTATTTTAAAAATCACAATTTTATAATTTTCTAGGCTGGTGTCTTATAATTTTGCTTCGACGATCTATTGGAATAATTAATTTTAATTTTTACCGCATTATTCTATTAGATTTTTGATCTCATGGTAATTATTAGAAAATTAGTAGATGTACACACAAAGATGAAACATCATGATTATTGTACGCGCGCAATGCATCATATAGTTACGGGTCGTTCTTAAATAGAGTCAACAATATTCAACATAAAATCTCTTAGACGCCACATTTTAAAACGGTTTTTTAGCAAGGGAAAGACTAACGGTAAGTAAATAGAACTTTGGGTAAATAGTACTTGATGTGGTGGATCGAGAAAAATAGCGCTGGGAGGTATATCCCTTTAATATATTTCGTGGTAATAGTTTAATCAGAGGTGAGTGTCTGAATATATTCTTCGGCGGCAGCATAGGTTAATTTTTTACAGGTTAACTTTTTTTACCTACTGAATGAAGGTGTTCTAGCCAATGTCTATACCACACTGCAATCTAAACATCAGGGTTGCAACACAGTTCTCAGTTGGTAGGATAGGTATGTTACAGTGTCTTTAAATCAGGACAGTTCCTCGTCCTGCAAATATATCGATGATTTGTCAGATTAATTTCTGCAAAGGACGGAAGACAACATAGTAGATGTGGTACACACCAATATTTCGAAGAATTGTGCATACTTTGATTGGGATATGCCACTTTGCATCTGGGTACCTTAGGCCAATACAAAGTTTTTCAGAGAGGGAGCCACCTCAATTTCCATGTAGAACACAAAAATGGCTCCCTCCCCCCCCCCCCAAAAAAAACGATTTTTGTTTGATGTAACTCCTTAACCGGAAACAAATCAAAAGTATAATGTGAAGCAAAAACGTTCAACACACAATTCTGGACGGGAAAAGTGATAAACGTTTTTACGTAAAAGTAACGCTTGAATCCCAAAATTGTATTTAAAGTATATCACCCTTAATTCGCGTGAATACTCCTTTTTTCAATGGGTTGTTCAAATATCAAAGTGCTATTGCGAACCCTCTAATAGCCCAAAATACACATGCTTAAGATTTTCTGAAAGGTGGAGATCTATTCTTTCCATCAATCCTAACCTCAATTATTTAATTTAGATAAGGACCGTGCTATGCCCGTTTAAAGGTGAAGAAATAATGACGTAGCTGCAAAATCGTATGTTGATTTTCGAAATCAAAGTTTTCTTTTCGGGCCCTCTAATACTCCGAAATTGACATGCTTAGAATATTCTGAATGGCGGGGAACTACTCTTTTCATCAGTCCTAACTGGAATTATTTAGCTTACATAGGGACCGTCCTATAACATTTAAATGTGAAGAAATAATGCATATGCGGCAAAAGCGTATGGTGATTTTCGACTTCAAAGTGATATTGCGAGCCCTCTAACAGCCCGAGATGGACAAGCTAAAAATATTTAGAAAGGTTGGGATCTATTCATTCCACCATTCTTAACCGAAATTATTTAGCTTAGATAGAGACCGTTCTACACTCGTATAAAGGTGTAGCGGCTAGTTTCAATTTCTATATGCCATTATAATGCTCGTATTGTATTTGTACGTAAGGTACCCACATGCAAAGTGGCATATTCCAATCAGAGTATGTAGAGTATTTCGGTGTTCCACATGTACTAAAGAGTGAAAAGAGTCTGTCAGAAACGGACACGATGCCTGTAAAGTTTATTTGCAACAAATTTCGAAATGGGAAAATGACTCAGTTTTAGTTTTTCAGCATAGTTGCTTATATTAGTTATATTTTCATAAATCATGTCAGTGCTCACTGCTCAGTCATATCACTGATCTTGTTTTACGCTTTTCTATATATTTTTTACGCTTGTAAACTACCTGTAAAACTTCATCGGAACTGCAGAATTGTTAAAAGTTATTGCAAAGTTAATTGCACATCGTTTAAAATATTGTTTTACTTGGGTAGAGGTGCTTACGTCATCAACTGGCCATCCCACCTCCCCCATCGTTAACAATCGTCACCAGTAGGCGAAACCCCCCCTTTTCATGACGTAAGACTTGAATGGTCCCTTTCTAAGGAATGAGGTGGTGGTGTCATTTGCCAGGGTTGTCAGAGAAGTAATTCTGAAGTAAGGATCGTTCCCAGGATCGTTCCCAGGATCATTTACTGGGTCGTTCCCAGTACAGGCGATGAATAATTTCTGACTAGGCTACGTGGGAGCAACGGAACTGCCGGCCTTACGAATTAGTACATAACTACGACATTCATATCTATCGAAGCTGTAGGTAGTTAACCTGTGCCGAATATCTTGGCCAACATGGTTTCTAGCAGGGCCACACACAAGCTAATTCGAGGCAGTCGAAACACCTATAGTTCGAGAGTTAGAGAGTTCGAAACACCTGTAGTGCGGGTTTGCTATTCATTGAATAGAAAACCCGTAGGTGCTAAAACGTATGTAAACTTACAACTTACTGTTTTGCAAGACATTGTGGTTTTAAAAAACAGCAGCTACAAGACGGACAAAAGTCAAGTCTCAAGGCACATCGGTAGGACCCACAAACCAAACAACAATTATTGACCTAACGATAGTTAATGATACTGCTTCTGTTCTTCTTGAAAATCATTGTTGGCTTCCCTCGTACCTTCTTCTGACCTTATTCCATACGTAAACTTAGAGAATCAAACAGCTTATTCGTATTTTCTAATGCAAAATCTGCCAGATCCTTCTTTGACTTAAAATTCTAATTTAATTAGCCTTGGAGGATAATGTTCTCCCTTCTTATGTAAATAGGTTACCAGCGTTTAATTACCACTGAAAATTCGCTATCAAGAAAAGCTAGACCAGCAATCGTTCACCTTAATACCAGAAGTTTCCAGAGAAGCGCTTGTATACTGCGTCAGCAGCTTTTGTGTTTTTTTTTTCATCCCAGAAGCGGCTTTCCGAGGTCGTCTTGAAGAGCTTCCGAAGAACTCTGTGACGTTTACCCACCTACAATTAATGATCAACTCAACAACCATATTAAATTTCTTAGACACTCAGGATTAATTTGTTTAAACTATGAGCTGAAATTGCAGCATTGGGTAGGGCAAATAAGTTTATCCATTCATCTCATCCATCTAGGTCAGTGCAGTGAACCTGGTACATGTTTCTGGACCCTTTATACAGGTTTAACTGCCTCAGAACCCAGGAAAAGAAGAGTGAGCTGTACTAATTCTTTGTGGTTCTTACTAAATTGAATAGAATGAGCTGATAAGGGTAGATGAAGTTGATTAGGTTTTTTTTTTATTGAATTTTCTCGTACGGCCACAACACGAAACCATAATATACTTGTCTGTAATAGTTTAAAGTTTCCTCGTAGCCACGGTAATGTCAAGTCTCAAAACCGAAACTGTGTTTCATGAAGGAATAGGCCTAACTCTCGAACCAATTAGCTGCTACTTACGAAATAAAATCGCCAGGTAAAAATTAGGCCTAAATGCTAAAAATTAGGCAAAAATCTAGAACTAGCATAAAAGCTAATACATTTTAACCTACATTTTGTTATGGTTATTTCTTTTAGAATATATAATAGACATCGCTGGTCTAGTGGGTGATAGAGGTGTGCGCCTCAACATTTTCGTTGGTGGAAGTGTCAAGTTTTGTACCTGCAGCAGCATTGTGAAGCTTTTAAATATTTTGATTATTGTTAAAAACTATCGAATTAGATGATGGTTTTGGCATGCCGTTAAATGCCTTAGTTGTACTACATAGAATTTATCGGTGGTGCTGATGACCTGCATGGATCAGAGCTCCGTAAAAAAACAAACAGCCAAACAATGCCTTATTATTAATGTTTTTAATATACGTACTACACTTTGCACAGCAGTTACTGTAAACAATGTAAGAATTATTGGTGGCGGCAGCTCAAAGAGCGTTGGCTGTATATGCCACTTTATTTTTAGTCAGCGGCGAGGGTGTGGGCTGTGAAAAGAGGCTACAAATAGCTACAAACAGAAAAAAATTCTGGTTCATACGAAAACCCATTAAAATAAATATGATACATAACTTAGGCCTATACTTGAAAGAAAAGCTGAAATAAGGAAAAGGCCAGCAAAAAGCAGCAGTACGACACACCAAAAGGCAGAGAGCCCAATTTACCCGAGTGAGTATTGCACCCAGATTTTTTAGGAGCATTAACAAACCATAACAATAAAAACTAAATATAAATTTGAAATGAAGCTCTGTTTTTCCGCCTACAATAGGCCCAACACCTGTTTCCTAGTTATGGCACGACCACAGTATAGTGTTCCATGGTAAAGAGGCTTCCTTTTTATGTAACTATGGTAATGTAATACATTGGTTTTTGCTTTTCTTTCGTTGCTCAATGACGTAACTGAGTGTTCCTCACTTTGTCTCTAGAGAGGATGGAAGGTTTTTTCTTCCGATCTCGGCACCGTTGCTAAATCTAGTAACATTGGGGTGAACTTAACTCTCTTGTAATTATGGACTTGTTGGAATTAGAAATGTTCCTAGAAAGTGTCATAACTCTTAGTTTTAGTGTAGGCGTTTCACGTAATTTACCATTGCTAACGTATCACATTGGCCGCTTCGAACTTAATTGTCTCTGAACAGTGTTATTTTCATAGAGCACGCTCTGGTTACTCTTTCCCACATGAATTTTCATAATAATTGTGCAATAAATACCGGAACAATGTCGTCACCCCTAAATAATTCCCCTTTGTATCTTATTTGGGTACCAAGCCATTCCATCCTCGGGACCACGAATTATCTAATTTCACAAATCATTACGATAGTCGTCATCTTGACAGTCATGGTCTAATGTGTGCTATGGCTGGAATTCCGTATTAGCGTCCATCACCTGCTAAACTCTTACACTTTAATATCGCTGTGGTAGGGAAGAGATACCAAGATGAGACCCAGCACTAATCTCCTGTATAACGTTAATGATTACCGTAATGATAACATCAATAACATTGAAGGTTAACATCAATAAGTGGACCGTGATCTAGGACTCTAGCCAACCAGTTTTACATTAAAGTCTAATACATCTTTGTACCCCAGGTTTGATAGTTACGTTCATTGAGAATCGAAACCTCTTGATATATTTGTGGCATATGCAAAACTGTTGGTGCTACTGCGGATGTATATTAAGAATAACACTATGCCATATTATCATGCATATCATGCCACATTATCAGGCATATGAAGTAATCCTGAATAATTGTATTCATAGCTTTAAAAATTATTTCGTGGTTCCTCCCCTTGTCATTCATGAGATGGGGGAAGGATACAGTGTGAATCGGATTCATTATTTTGTATTAAAGGCAAAAGCACCAGCCATATCACTCTTTATTTTCCTATACTGTACTGGTCCGACCCTTGGTAAAGGGGAAATGTGGACTAAAAGCATTTACACATTTCATGAATCGCTTTACATCCAATTCTTGACTCTTCTCTATTGAATTGATAACTCAGAGCAAGGGTATGGGTATGCGTCATATAGAAAGCATATTCATGAATGTCGTTCAAACTGAGGAAGGTGAATAGTGAATGTAAACCTCACGGTGGAAAAATTGGTTTAGCAAGGATAATTTGGTGGGGGAAAAGTCATTTGAATTCGTAAGAGGTAATTATGTAAAATCTCTTACCACTCAGGGTCTGCCAGAGCCAGAACGTAGCGTACGTTGAAGGAAATTGTGCCGAGTTCATAAATTGGTGATCATCATTATATTCTGGTTTATTATTTTGGTAAATGTTGTGTATGCATCATTGGGTCAGTGCAGCTGATGACATCTTATACAGATAGTGCAATGTGCCAACACAAAATTATCAACGGTTTGTACAACTACTTTAAATTCACTTAGCTACATTAGGTGCTCAACTGATTAAATTACACTACTGTGCTTTAAATCATTCCAGCTGCCCTCCACTAAATTACATGTACATACCAAGAAGTCCACCAGGGTAATCGGCACACGACCCATCTTACTCATGGTTAGAAAGCAATACAAAACACGCCTCTTGAACCTCAACAATCATACGCAATGTACTACACTGCATGACTCAACCACATTGTTTACCCACGTAGCAATGTAATCCCGAAACTCTTCAATAAGAGTAAAGCCCAGTCAGACTAAGAAACACAAAACCATGTAAAACCGTAAGAATACATTCTCATTTCCACACCTGTTTTTCATCTCGTGAGCAACGGTTTTGCAATGATTTACGTTTTGTAATGATTAAACGTT
>JAHWFP010071989.1:0-15542 GCA_023313725.1 Lithobius niger | reverse complement strand
TTTGCTCGTTTTCAATTAAGACTGACTTTCACCCCTGAATAACTGTCAGGTCTAAATACAGCACACTAATTTATCTAAAATTTTAAGGCCTCGAAATAAGCTCACCAAAGATTTTTTTTACCTGCCGAGGGTACTCATGCAGGTACTCATTTTCCAACAATTCTGAGCATAAATCTAGCACAGAGTCCTCTAGAGACAGAATTATGTGCATAATTTATAATGACAGTTATACACTGTGAAAGGTTGGTACACATTTCATTAAACAAATAATGTCTATTTGGGTATTTTACAGAAATATACAGGTTAATCCACAAAAAACTCATGACCCACAATTTTCTAAGTCCAACTTTTCTAGTTAACACCCCTCAGAACCAGGAGAAGACAAATCAAATCTTTTGTCCTCTTCTGGTTCTGTGGTGTGCTAACTAGAAAAGGTCCCTGATTCATCCGCACAAAAAAATCCCTAATTAACGTTTGCAAAGGTATCTAATTCACCCTCTAAAAAATACCTAATTAAAATATTGCAAAGAGGTCCCCCAATCACACCAGTAAGTCCTTAATTTAATAACACCCATCTTTCGAGTGTATTTATTTGATGAAGTTGCAAACTGGACCAATACACTGTAACTAAGGTAGTATGATTCATCCCACACAAAAAGTCCCTAATTAAAGTTTGCAAAGGTTCCTAATTCACCCTCTAAAAAATACCTAATTAAAATATTGCAAAGAGGTTCCCCTCCCATCACACCTAAAAGTCCTTAATTTAATAACACCTAGCTTCGAGTTTATTTATTTGATGAAGTTGCAACAGGACCAATACACTGTAACTAAGGTATGTTTCTAAACCTCACTCACACAGGAGTCTTATAGTGAGTTGTGTAAAACTAATCTTAATTTTATAGTAATTTAATTTATAATATTTTACATTTAAAAAAATATATAATAAACTGTAAAACTTACATGTGGCAGCTTTTAACTTTAGTCCGTCATCTTAAGCCCCCAAAATCTGTGTGAACTTTGCAAGAAATTCCGAGAGCTTAAATACCTCAATACCTGCAGAGCTATATTTAATTGCCGGATCCAGATCTTGCCGGATACCGCATTATCCGGCACCGGATCCAGATATATCCAGACTCGGTCGATCCCTAATTACAACAAACAGCAACCTCATCTTCAAAACTCGATCCCAGCTCAAACACTCGATTCTCCCCACCTCGACTCAAACTCAATACTCTCCCACAAACTCTACACTCACCCCAAACTCGACTCGAGCTCGACTCAAAGTTTAAAAGGCAAACGTGCACATTCCTAGCATCTGTGTTATCAGTATGTGTCTGCATATGAGTTCCAATAGCTTTGTTATCAGTATGTGAAAGCATTTATGATCGAATGGCTGTTTTATCAGTACGTTGGATTATTGGAGGCTTTTCCTGATGGGTCGAAGTCATTGGCTTGACATGTGCTTGTGTGCAGGACGGATCAGTGTTTTCTCATCACCTTCCTTTATGCTATTCCGTGTATTCATCGGAGCTTCTGGCAGTTGGTCTGGCTGTTGAATGGATCCTTGACCTTTGAGGCACACATTTTATCATCTTTAGTGATGCATGAGTGCCCTGAATTCCCTGGCATCATTCAACCCTTGGAACCCAGTGAAACAGTGAATCTAAGCTCTGCTTTCCCACTTGCCTGGTCAGTGGAGCTTTGTAATTTTCTGCTGGATGCTGGGCCATGTTGGGATAGTTGGAAATGAGTACACTGATGATATGGCAGCAAAATATTAGTTTGGGGAACACTCTGTTTCAGCTTCCAGTGTTACTGGCGGGAAAAACTGTATGCTACAATGCAGACTATGAAGATGGATTTTTCACAGAAACCCCCTGAAACTATACATACATTATTCGTAAATGGAAAATGGTTTGACCGTAGAAAGTATGGTGCAGTCAACAAAATTATAACGATTGTTCGACAAACCACAACTGAACACAGTGGAAACAAACAATTTTAGCAAAAACTACCAATAGCAAGTCACATGCATGTTTATAGAAGGGAGAAATCATTCAAATGTGAAGAATCTGGTGAGGCATACTGACCTAAAGCTGTTGTTATACAACTGTATAAATGCAAACAGTCTGACATGGATTTCAGTTACTATTCGTTACTGGACACTCTTCTTCATAGTAGGAAGAAACGTTGAATATGATTAGTTTGGCAAGGATTACAGAAGTGGAGCTATTGTATTACATCACACGACTAGTATACAGTAGAAAGAAAAGGTTTACATGTTACTAGTCTGGCGTATGCTTTTAGCAGTAACCAACAGTGACAAGACATGTTTTTGTTCATAAAAGAAATAAACCGTTAGATTGTGAAGTGAGTGGGGAGGGGTACTGGCCCAAAAGCAATTCTTGGTAGCACACAACTAAACACAGTGGCAACAAACGCTTAAATGTGAATACATTCTAAAATGGTTTTCAGCAACATTAATTCGTAACTAGACATACTCTTGCACATAGTAGAAAAAAACTTTTTGAACGTGATCAGTGCATCACGGACTACATCTGCGGAGCTTTAGTTTTTACATTACACGACTAGTAACATGAAGCAGTTGAAATTTTACGAGTCTGGTAAATGAAAGAAACTGAACGATGAATGACTTTAAACTTGGGAAAACATTATGATGGACACTTTTTAGGACTGTATGTGCAAACGCTTTACAAATACCGAGTTTTGCAAATTTTCGATGAACAGATGCTTGTAAATCACTTGCGGTCATCTTCTTCCAGCCTTATTCAAGCTGTTAGTTCTTGATTACCTACATCATCATCGCAATTATTGCAGTCGTCTGTTTTTGGATTCAAATTTGAAAACACCGTTTTTGGCCTCCGGTATTTCGAAGGTTGTCATGTTTTCAGTGGTGTGAGACTGCGTGGTAAAGCTTGTCATGCACCAGGTATGTGATACGTGGGAATGAAGGGGCCTGAAGATTCATGAGAGAGAGCGTGATTCCAAGATAGAGAATGATTCCAAAGCTTGAAATGAGGGTCCCAACCTGAGTTTGATTTAAAACGGGTGGTGGTCCTAATCCACCCAATACTGTGTTCTGTTTCAGTGTGATGGAATGCGTTGCCATTTTCTTGCACTTCATTCTTTGTGTCAGCCATGTGCTCTTTTTTGTCTCGCCTATGTAAACAGCATCGCATTCCTCACAAGGAACTAGGTACACGTCTCTAGAGGTCTTGAGCGTGAGTGGTGCTTCCTCATCCTTACCTTTCTTGACAGTGTCTCCTTTAAGTGCTTGCTGCCTCTGTGCTTTCTGCAAGAATTTAAGGATTTGTAATAAAACTAATAAACAGATAGTAGTTAAAGGTTATATTTTCCTCTGTGACATACAGGCATTGAGTGCACTAGCAGCCAAACACAGGTGTATTATCTTAGGAGAATCTAGGTCTTTCATTTCCTGATAAGTCTGAAAAGTGAAGGGGATGGAATAATGGAATCAAGAATATCATGGACCCTTATAAATACACCGCCCTCTTGGTTCTGAACTACCCTATACGAGTAATGGAAAACAATGTATAACTCAAGTATAACCTTTCAACCCAGAACATACATTAGCTCCACTTAACAGTTGGGTTAGCCGACATCCACTACTGAATAAAAAGGACCAAATAATTAAAAGGAATTTTTCCCGTTTTGTGTGGCTTTCGACTTATGTAGGGTATGTCAGGTAGGAGAAGTAATTTTGCAAAGAACTGCACCAGTGCAGAAGTTATACACAGGGTGATTCATAAAAAAACAGAAAAATAGGCCCATAAGATGTAGGCCTACGAAATGCAGGCCTATAAAATGTAGGCCTGTAATTGACCTAATAAAATGATGATGTTCACACGATTACTCCAAGTTTTGTACAGTGCACCATAGGTTATTGTATCAGTGGACTGGAAAGCCCGTCGTAAATGAATGGGGTAGTAGTTCCTGGACCCCAGGAAAAAAAATGGGGTGAACAGGTATAGCACGGCTCTACTGTAACCAAGCTACAAGCCTAGTGAGTAGTGAGCTCATCCAAAATCTTGCCTCCTCGTCCAACATTTTATTGTGAAACCAGGATTTGACCCGAGAAAAGTTTTTAAATTCGTTGATACCTCCAACCGTATTCATGTATTGCAGTGTATTTGGATTGCCAATCCGAAAACCTTGCAAACCTCTAAACAATTTAGTCAAATTTAATGAATTTCCAGAACTCAGGGTTTGAACCCGTTACTGAAATGTTATGAAATGCGGTCATATTTTCAACCGTATTCAACCGTATTCAACCGGATTGTCAAACCGAAAACCTTGCAAACCTCTAAACAATTTAGTCAAATCTAATGAATCTCTTGAAGTCAGGGTTTGAACAAGTAACTAAAAAGGTTTGAAATGCGTTGATATTTTCAACCGTAGTGCATCTGTAGTAGTGCAATGTAGCTTGCTTAAACTAGCCTAATAAACAACATAACTGCCCGATTGAACGCCAACATTGTTTGGATGTGGGAAATAAACATTAGATACTTCCTGGTTCAGAGTGAAAGTTAGCCACATCCACTTTAATTCAACACAACATTTTCGATGTGTCCGCCTTGTGCTGCAATGCAATTGTGAACCATTTGATCAAGGTTTCACCAAACTCCCTCAGTCATATCCGGTGTAATTGTTTGACAGATCTCAACACCTGAATGGTCCCTAGGTGATGTAGTGCTGCACCTAGCCAGTTCTTCAGATACTCCCATGTATCTGAGAAGTCGTGAGGGGTTAGATCAGGGATACTGGGTGGCCATTCTACTGCTCCTCCCCTACCAATGCACCTGTTACCAAAGATCTGATCCAACCACTCCTTGCATCCAAAGTGGAGAGGAACCCCATCATGCTGATACCATACGGCATTAAGATGGGCAAGCAAAACTTCCTCCCTCCCCGATGGATGGTAAAATCTCGTCTTGGAGCAGCTGTAAATACCATTCAGCATTTAGTGGTCCACCAACGAAGTGTGGTCCTATCAACCGTGAACCTACATACCTGCACCACACATTCGTGCTGGAAATATATTTAGTTGGTGGGTAGCCCTCAATAGCTGTAATGTAGGCTTGTGATGGTGTATTAACGTGTGTTCTGTTTGTTACGTAATATGTGTAATGTAATATGAGCCTCGTCAGTCATTGCTAGACGGCGTAGAAATGTGGCATCACCATCAATGGTTTGAACACCCCATTGTGCAAATTATGGTCTTCTGTCATAGTCCCCCTCGTCAAGGTGTTGTGGAGTGGCAGGTATGTATCCATGGTAGTCCTGTTCCTTAAAGATTTTATGGATAGCTGTTTGGCTAGTATTAATATGCTGGGCAAGGTCTTGTGATGTTTGCAGGGTTGCTTTGATTGACTCAATTATGGCAAGCAAACTTTCTCCATCTGTAGCCAAACCACATGTTCCCTAGTCGTCTGCCACAGACCATGTTGCCTTAAATTTCCGCAACAAATTATTGACTGTGTTACAACATGGCATATCTCCGTTTGGATGACGGGCGTGAAATTGGTCAATAACTGCTGCAATGGTTTGGAAGTTGGCTCCCTCGTGCTAATAAAATTAGGCACCCCTATAGTGTAGGCATACATTTATAGGCTTATTAGGCCTACATTCATAGGCTTATTTTTCAGTACTTTATGAATCATCCTGTATGTAGTTATGTATTCCAAGCAAATATCTAGCTATTCAAGAAACAGAATCTGTAAAATACAGTTGCTTACAGGTTTTAGTACCTTTAAATAGCCATCCATTTGCTTGCAGACATAGTACCTGTTTATATACAACTGCATGCAAGTACAATACCTGTAAATGGACAATTCTTTCCTGTAAATAGCCACTTCGTTAAATCATATTAAGATCCCGACTTTTGAGATAAAATCTGAACTCTTGGGTATCAGTATTAGTGGTGTCTGTGATATTAGAACTTCTGATGTAGGATAAAGTGAGGTCTGGATTCCAGAGTAGCGGATGTCCAACACTGCAACCCTGTATTAGCCAGGGTCTTGGATTTCAAGGGGGAAAAGAAATCTAGGTCCTTGGCATTTAGAAATTTAGGTCCAATGTCAGAGAATTTCAGATATGAGGGTGGGAAGTCTTGATTCTTGAATGAAGGATATCCAACACTGCAATCCCTAAGTTGGTGCATAAAAGTTTATTAAGATCCTTCAACATCAAAATTAGCAGAAATTAGGACCCTCTGATGACAGCTGTGGCCTTTAGGATCCTAAAATTTCAGATATGGGTCAGGGAGGGGAGAAGTCCTGATTTTGGAGTGATGGGTGTCTTACAATACAAACCCTAAAATCGTGCTTTAAATCTTATTAAGCTCCTTGAATTGCGAGATTAAAAGAAATCTGAGCCCTTTGATATCAGCATTGGTGATGTGATGATGTGGAGAAAATGTCTGGATTCTGGAATGAGTGTTGTTATCAGCATTGGAGGTGTCAATAATCCTAGAATTCAGATGCAGAGTTGGAGGTCTGGATTCTATACTGGAGGGTGCCCAACACCGCAAGCCCTGAGTTGGTTAAATGGAATGTACAAGGTCTTTGATTTCGAGAGGAGTAGCAATATGAACATTGGCAATGTGCATGGTTCTAGCATTTCAGACGTGGGGGAAAAGTCTGGATCTGTAATGACGGATGTTTTCAGTAGTGGCGATGTCTAGGAGCATACAATTTCAGATGTGGGTGGAGACGGGGCTGGGCTCATTGGATTTTTGAATGAGGGTTGTCAACACTATAAAGCCTGAGTTTGTCCATTAAATCTCAATAAGATCCTCGAATTTAGAAGTTTAATCTGGACCCTTGGGTTAGCTTTGGCGATATCTTGGATACTAGAATTTCAGATGTAGGAGAAGTGGTTTGTATCTATGAGGTTCCACATCTGTCTTCATTGATAGATTTTTTATTTCAGACATGGCAGGAATCTGGAATCTGGAATTATGGAGTTTCCAACAATACAAACCCCGACTTAAATCTTAGCAATGTCCTGGAATATCGTGGAATATCTTGGAATACTAGGGGACTTTGGGTTTAAGGATGTGAGAAGGGTTATCCCTCTTTGTATTTAGGAATATGTGATTGGAGAAAGGACTCAAACGATACCATCTGATTTTGGGGTTTGAAACGGTATGAATCCTAGGATTTTGTAGTTTGCCAGTGATCTGGTTTCCAAATTACAATTCGTGAAGAATTAAAGAGAATCACCAGTACATGACATTAAATTATTCTGGGACGGTTCTGCCTTTCTTAACTCCCTCGCTCGTACAATCTTCCTCGTATACCCAGTCGTTCAAGGCGAAAGCCTGCTTATTACTTTGACGATACATCCTAGTGAATTTCTAGATGAGCAAAATGTTACAATCGAACCATACAACAACACCTTTTTTAGTTTTCGACTGCAGCATTTATTAACTGTCCTTGTGTAACTTATTGAATTAATTGCTTTGTATTATCCTTTCTTTCACTTGTCAAACCCATTGTAACCTTTTTTACTCTTTTGTTGCAACCAACCTTAATAGTACGAAGCCATGATACTCCTTCTCTTTTTCCTGTCTTCCACACTCTAAGCAATACCATATTAGGTGTTGAGGCATGACGGCACCATTTTGTTTGGGTTATTAACCCCTAATCACGGTTTTTACCTAATAGGGTATTCGTGGCTCGAGGTATCCACTTTCAAGGACCTCCTGTTTATTCCTCACTACTTCCTTTAGATAGGCAGTGCTTAGGCCATTTATTCTTGATGCCTATGTGATCTCGCAACGGCACGGTCCACAATCGAATAAGAAGCCAGCACTATAACACCTTTAATGAAGCCAAGAATTTATAGGGTTGGGAAGGAGAATTTGTGACTGATACCTCTTCTGAAAGATCTTAGATTCATTCCTATTAGATCCGTGTAAGTTTATAGAGGGCGCAATGAGTTTTATGTGGGAAATCCAACTCAGTTTTCAGTCTAAAGTTACACTAAACTAAACGAAAGTAGCACTTATTTAATTATTATTTAGTTTAGCTTTGCTGTAATTTAGTTTACTGTAGTTTTGGGCTGAAAAATGAGCAAAAATTACCGGATGGTACGCGTGGTGTCCGCTGAAAACTCGGACGGAACTAATAGGAATGAATGTAACACGTTTCAATTGTGACTTTTTAGGGTTACAAATTCTCCTCCCCAACCCTATAATTTTTTGATGAAATATAATGCTTCGTCGGCTGGTGGTGAAATAGCACGTCACACGTATCAAGAACTTACAGTCCTATAGGCGCTAACGTCATCTGACAATTACAGTAGAGACGTCGCAGGTGTTCGTCCGTGAAGATTTATTCGAAAGGGTTGATGATGACTGGACAAACGATTAGAGATCTTCGGAGAAAAAGGGTGAAGGCATGAAATGAAGTGGCATGAAGAAACACTGAAGGAAATTGATGACCTGCCCATCTCGTTAAAGTACGTTTATAGAGGAGAACCGCGCCCACACATGTGCTGGCGTGGTATCGAGCTGGAGGTACTTACAACCTAAAAACCTCCAGGGAAACACAGCATTGACAGGATCGAACACAAAATTAACAGGGTATGTATGTTTTTCTATTCATCAATAAGAATTAAGTTTTTCCTACTTTGCTTCGGTGCTGAATTTCAATGCTTGGAGTATAGTATACGGATAATGTTCAAATTTCTTTTTGGAGGTTTAAATTGAAGGGTTAATTTAAATTCATTATTTTTGGCCGCATTTGGAAAATGTTGGGACAATCTTTTGTGCTGCAAGTAGAGGATTATTTGGATTTTTTTCTTTGGGGGGGGGGTTATTGGCTGTTGTTTGCAATCCATATCCTCATGGGTACCAAAAGTTTTGCAGTTGCAAAGTTCCATTCGTGGTTATTCCCAACTGTCTTCTTTGTCCGTCTTGTGTGAGACTCGGGTGTTGATTCCTGTTGTCTTTTGTATCTCAGTGGACCTTTTTCTTGTCTTCAGTTTTTACAGTAATCATTTATTTTCTGTCAATTTTGTTCTAGTTAAGTTAAAAATTTAAAATATTGTATTGTGGTTGCTTGTAGTAAAAAGACAAATAAATGCCGTTTTCTGGTTGGTCTGAGCATTTTGTAATTGTGACCAGTGAGTTTATTAATAAATTTGTAAATTTTTACCATCCCTTAAAATACTCTCGAGGTTTGGTATTTGAGAGCTCAGGCGTGTTTTTTTTTCATCTTCAACAACTGATGTTCTTGGAGGATTAATGGTAATTTTTAGGTGGATTTCTGCATTGTAAACTAAGAGGACGTTATTTGTCTCGATTGTCTAAAGATGTTTATTACTGATTTCAAGTGAATATGTATTTCGAGTAAGAAAATTATGTCATTTTGTTTGGTCTTCACTGGAGTTAAATGCTTACATCTTTGTTTATACTTGTACTTTTTGCGTTAGTTACAGTCCTTTACTGATAACAAAAAATAAAGTTCGCGATTAATTGACATTTGTAACATTTTTATGCTAACCACGAACCCGTTGTTTTGTAATCGTGCTTCTTTTCACGATTTTAAAAGGAAAAAAGAATATAAATAAAATGCACCGTACTTTCGCACGACGTTTTGTAAGATAATTTTAGGCATTTAATAATTTAATGCACTTCAAAAAGAGAGCTGGTCCCTCCATCGGATTTCTAAATCTAAAATTTTGTAAAAGGAAAAAAAAAGGCGCAGATATTTATAATTTATTTAGCCTGATTGATTCTACTATTTTGTTGATTTTACACTGGCGCTATGAATTTATTTCTGTATTAATCCGTTGTTCTTTACTCCTTTGCATGGTTCCTGGCGTATAAGGGAGAAAGTTTATAACATGATTGGTGCTGATTTACTGATTGTACTGGGAAAGAAAGTGACTTCGGATTCAAGTCCGTCAATTGGAACAGCTCAACATTTAAAAAGGGGCGATTCAGTTATGATTTTCATATTTCTGAAGCTGTAAGTGTAAAGACCCACCAAATTATTCCTAATTAATGTACAACTCAATCGTTTAGTCTCCTGAAAACTTTATTTACTGTTTAATGTTGTTAACTTTGTTGTTGAAGAAAAATATATTCCGTTATTCGAAATGTATAATTTTTAACGTTTTTAAGAAAATAAATGCACTCGAGTTTATTTGAATTTAATAAGAAAAACTTGTGTTGGTTTTCTGTCCTTCATTTAACTTCGGAAGTATATAATTAATTTAGTTATCTTAAATTGTTAATACTTGTATCGGTATTGTCCCTGACCATTTCTCTCAACGGAAATAATTCATTGTTCATTGTATTTCTTCCCCTAAAGATAACCATTAACTCTAGAATGAAGACATCAGGGCCGTATACATATGTTAATTGTTCTATTTGAAGACATCTCTCCTGAGAACCTCTCCTGTATCCTTCTCCATCCCCACCTAAAATATTCTCCCTATATGATTTCCTTACTACAATATTATTCTCAATGCCTCCAAACTATTACAAACATAGTAGGGGAGCAACTGGTTTTCCGTGTAAATTTTGTGATACAATATTCCGGTTTTTTTGGTTTGTTAACTGGTACCCCAAAGAGCACGAAAACGCTTGTTGCCACTTCCGGAACTTATGCAGGGGGTGGGAGAGGGGTGGAGGGGGAGGGGAAGGGAAGTGCAATACCGGACACTACGTTTTTGGCCATAACTTTCTTAATTTTTATGATAGAGAACCCTAATTTGGCTCAAATTAATTACTTCGTACAGAATTTGCCTAAAACAAGAAATTAACCTATTATAGCAGAAATAACTAAAAATCGTCCAATTTTTGTTAGTTATTTTTGCTAATAAACAGTTAATTTCGATGGTCAGACAAATTTTGCATGCTTTTGTATGATAGCACTGCCGACTGGTGTTAAAGGTTGAAAAATAGGTTTGCTTCCTTTTTAATCACTCATACATACTCAGCAGCAAACACAGCTGGAGCAGGTGGAATTAGAAAGAATCGTGTACAGTGTTAGATTTTTGGTCAATCCAACTGTAACAACCATTAGCTTTCATACTTCTGTTAACACGCTCTGAAGCTTGGTCAGCTCCAACTGCACAAATGGGATTATGTTTTTGTTGACAACCTAGTTTCCCATGTAAAACTGTTTATAAACTTTAAGGCTTTCAATTTCTACCATTTGCATTTCAGCCAAGTACACCACTATCACTCATGATGTTTATCGTCAGCAGGAAGTATTTCATAAGTCCATCTAGTGATGAGAGGTGAAATCTCCAGTCATGCACCGTTTCTTAATAAGTTACCAACTGGCATAATTTAGTAATCATTTGTACGTAAAGTAATACAGCCTATGCTGTTGGATTCTTATCCAAAATTGCATCGAATTCATCCATTGCTTGGAAGATTCCACAAACCACTAGTACATTTTTAGCTGTCTTGTATGCCATTATCATTGTTTTATTGTCTTTGGTTGAAAATGTTTCTTTTAGGCATTGGATTGTTTTTTTTTTCTAATGCATCTTTTGATTCTGTACGCTGAGTTCTAAAGAGTTAACATAGGTTGAACAGTTACTAAATGTTCTTCCATGCCTCTACATACGATACATGTTTAACCTCTAGAATGGAACTTGTTGCACCAGAGTAATACTAGTCCACGGTTTTCAATGACGTTTCCAATGCATCTAAGCAAACCAAAGTTACGTTTATTCCCATGACCTGAAAACAAAATAGCCCATGGCCATTTGCAGTTTTTTTTTATCTTGGATGTATAAGCACATGTCCAATTTGTTTTGGGTCCTGCCCATTACTATGTGTTTAAAAGCAGAAAAGCGTACAATGCTGACCATTTTGTTTGATGTGCAGGTATCAGTGGGGTAACAAGGACTCCAGTCGAAAGCAAAGCTGTTGTTGCTGTTGTTGTCGAATGCTTACCATTTAGTGATACTTGATTTTTAAGACAACTCTTCACTAACGTCAAATTACAATATCACCTTACAAAAAGTACTCCAATTTTATTTTATGCTTTTCCTGTAACCCATACCTTAAGATTGTTACTTTCAGAGTGGTCTACAAAAGATGAAATTTTGTAGTCAGAATAACTTAGGCATTTTGGTATTGGTCTGGAGAGTATAGAACAGTCTTTAAGTAGAGTTGCAGAATCAGAAAGCGATAGTGAACGATTACCAGAACTATCTCGTAGCTACAGAACTTGTATGTTGTCAACTGCCTCTTACAATGCAGCTCTTATATTCCGAAAGTGCATTCATGGAGCAGAAAAGTAAGAGTTCACAGGACAGTTAATATACCCGATAACATAATTCCTCCTGAGGTGTACGGTTCAGGTGGCTTGGGGGGGGGAGAAAGCATTTTATCACACAGAAATGAAGTTGCTTGTTTGCGTATCTTTTGCACCAACCTTACACATTGCTTCCTTTTGAGGGGGGGGGGGGGGTTAATCCCTCCTGAATGTCATTGGTGTCGGTGTCCTCTCACAGTACGTTACTTTTTTTTTATCGTCACCATCTTGATGGCGTTTGACGCCTTTACCACCTTCCGTGGGACAATGGCGATGATTCTGTCCTATTGTTCGGGGTTTTTCATTTCTTGCAGGAGGTACAGATGCACGATAAGATACAGATTTGGGCTTTGGTTGACATCTCTGTAACGTGTGGCACAGAGGCATCCCCGGCCACTCCTCTGTGACTGAGGTTGGCACTAATGACCTGGCTCTCGATGCGCCATTAAACCACAATCCCCCCCCCCTTTACAACTCAGTCGGCATCAAAAGCTGCAATAGCATAGGCAGTAAAATGCCTAGAAGAAGCATTTTCAGTCAATGCTTGTTCTTGAATCATGCCAATTGCTTACGGCAGTAGGGATCAGTGACTGGAGACATCACCTCTCTTCATTAGATTGGGTTGTCAAGTACCTATTTGCTCACAATAACACCATTACACATAAATGAACAGTAGAAATTGAAAGCCCTAAAGTTTATAAACAGTTTTGCGTGCGAAACTGGCTGTAAATAGAAACATAGTTCGATTTTGTGCAGTTAGAGCTGACCATGCTTTAGAACGTGTTAAAAGAAGTATGCAAGTCAATGGTGGTACAGTTGGATTGACCAAAAATCCATCACCCTGTACACGATTCTTTCTAATTCAATCTGCTATGGTTGTGCTTGCTGCCAAATATGTAGAAGTGATTAAAAAGGACACACACCTATTTGTCAACCTTTAAACAGTAGTCGGCAGTGCTATCATACAAAAGCATACACAATTTGTCTGACAATCGAAATTAACTTTATCAGCAAAAATAAGTCACAAAAAATGTACGATTTTTAAGTCTTTCTGCCTATAATAGGTTAATTTCGTGTTTTAGGCAAATTCTGTACGAAGTAAAAGTTTTATGTAATTAAATTTCCTTTAATTTGAGCCAAATTAGGGTTCTCTATCATAAAAATTAAGAAAGTTATGGCCAATTACGTAGTGTCCAGCAATGCACTTCCCCTCCCCTTCCCCTCCACCCCTCCCCCACCCCCTGCATAAGTTCCGGATGTGCCAACAAGCGTTTTCGTGCTCTTTGGGGTACCAGTTAACAAACAAAAAACACCGGAATATTGTTTGACAGAATTTACACGGACTCCCAAATTTGACTAGTTGCTCCCCCACTAACAATAAATTACATGAATAAAATAGAGGAATACAATGACGTACTAGAATCAATTCAGTAAATCATAATAATATGGTTAAATCAGTTAACATGCATTCTAATTCTTCAATTGTTATTAGGTTAATCACTACATTAGTATGAATTCTTATCGATGCATTAATTCTTATCGCTGTATTAATTATATATTACATTTATAAGATACAATTTCTTAAGTGGTGCATAAGAATGGTAAATAAATTTTTCTTCTTGTTTTATCGAGTTCGTTTATGAACTTCTTATTAGGAACAGACATTTAGTTCGTATTGTTCACACACAATGGAGTAGGTAATCTTTTCAGTTCATCTTTATTTATTTGAAATCCCATCTTTTCTACAGCTTTATTTCTCAATCATTCAAACAATTCTTTTTCAAAAATTGTTGCTCCGAATGTGAGTTAATTTGATGTCTGTCTCGCCAATGATGTAAGGGAGATCCGAGTGGAATTCTTTAGAACTTGTTACAGGAATAACTATTCGGGAAAAATTAGGCAGAATTATAGTATTATTCAAGAAAGAATGGTTTGCCTTATATGGTGATTATGCGGCGATTGATTAGGACAGGAGCAAAACGTCATCGGCCATTACGTCATCAATTTAAGCGCCAAACAGTTAGTCCAATATGGCATCAATTTCGATCGCGTAAGCATGAGCAAAAAGGGAGAAACTTTACATAACCAAGGCAGGGGAATAGTGCGTAACGTTTTTCATTACTTCAAGAGCTAAGGAGAAGCTGCTAATGTTAGTGTACTTCTAGGACGAACTGCATTGGCAACGAACGTCTCCATTTTTACTACAGTGAGAAGATTGTCAACGGCGGAAATGCTGCGTTAGTAGCCGACAAAACAGCAGCAATAGCCGGCCAGCCAACGTTCTGTACGTTCTGTAAGAAGCGACCGCTTCCTTCGCCTGTCACTGACTTGGAGGAGTTTAAAACTGCCTATTCTTCGAGCTACTGTAGGAGAAATCTTTCAGGATGGTAATAATTCTACATTGATAGCCTTTATTAGAAGCTATTCTCAAAGATAGAGTTTAATGGCAGTAAGTCGTCTCTGCATCGTATGCTTTCGAAACTGAAAATGAAGTACCGCAAAGTTGACATGCGTGAATTTTACATTGAACGACCTGGAATTGTTGCCCAACGACAAAGGTATTTACGTCAAATTAAACAACTACGCTCAGAAAATAGTATATCTTGATAAAATTTGGGCAAATGTACACCCCAGAAGGGCCAAACAATGGCATAACGTTGAAATTAATATTCGTGGCAGGCAAATTCCGGGAAAAGGCATCGTTTGATTGTGTATCACGCGGTAAGCAGCAACAGCTTCATGATGAAAAGAAGGTGAATGTTTTAAACAATGGTTTGTGGACCAGCTGTTGCCAAACATTCGTTTTCAAGCCATTAACAGCTTCTTCATGAATTTCTACTCAATGCGTGTTTTCAGAAGCCGCCTTGACTTGGCTTACAGCAAGATTTTGTCCCCAACAAGGAGCCAAGCAGGCCCTTTTCAGGGCCACCTAATGTAACCAAAAAATAATTAAAAAAATTGTTCAAATGAAATAAAATAAAAATTGTTGAAAATCACCCAACCCTCCCCCTACCGTTTTTTTAAACTAATTTAAAAAAATTGGACTGTGGGGCATTCGATATAAATTTGACTGTTTTTTTTTTCATCCTCTTTAGACCTTTCCCCTCTACCTTTTTGTTTAAAGTTTTAAGTTAAAAAAATTATCAAAGTTATCTGGAATGACTGCCAGTCCAATTAAAAAAATTGGACTGGCATACATTTCAGATATAGGCT
>JAHWFP010071980.1:44998-60522 GCA_023313725.1 Lithobius niger | reverse complement strand
AGTACTTGCATTTCACTCACACTCTAGTTATTCTAGATAGTATGTTATTCTTGAAACGGAAACGGTGCCACATAAATAAATAATAGGCTATATAGGAGTCCAGTTTCATAAAATTAGTTCGGACTACCGAGCCAAAGTAAAGTTATTATACAAACAAATAATGACAACACTACATGGCACGGATTCCCTTTCACGAACGGAAAATATAAAAAGCATTTAAGGACATTCATTTCTTAAATTTAAGAAAGAAATAAAAATGAAGGTCCTAAACAGATGCTACTTTAATTATTTTATTAAGGCATATGTTACCAAACTAGTATGAAACGGAAGTTGAACGAACTGTTCATAGCTATGCTATATTGTTTAATTTTACATCCATAAGGATATGAATTATAAAAAAAAAAAAAATATAATAATAATACTAATAGTAAGCAATAATTGCATTTCACATCCATAAAGAAATGGATCATGAAACGAAAATTGCAGTTTCAGTTAAAAAAAAAAAAAAGAAAAAAAAAACAGTTCGCAGGAATTCTTCTTCCAGTGCTTCAAATAAATTAGCACCACGTTGTTAATAAAACAACATATAAATAAATAAAAAAAATAAATAAAATTTTGATTTTATACCATTTCATGTACATGTAACTTACCAAAAGGCCTACAATTCATAGTGCCCAAACCAAGCAAACTTGAAAATAAGTATTTTGCTTCAAAGTAACTCAGTTTTACTTTTGAGAACCATTGAATTAAAATTAAAACACTTTAGGAAAAAAGTGCTTGTCAAAAACGACATATTTCTTGCTCAAGAAGCAATAATGTATTTTCAAATGCATATATCGCATTAGATTCTTTTTTAAGACCCATTATAATCAATAATTAAGTTTAAATCGCATAATATTGCGATAAAGATTTTAATGGGCTTCTGGAAGTTGTTTAACAGGAAATATTTTGCATAAACAAATTTGATATCATCATTTCCACTTCCAGCATATCAAAACAGTAATATTTACTAGCCAACATGTGAATAAAATTTAAAATTTAACAGCACATGATGGAAATTGATAGACAATTCATTAAAATAATAAATAAGAAAAAATTTCTTACCGTATTGCCCATCATGGCAGACGGGATAATCGAGCCTACAAGGTCCAGGGCGACGGCACTGCTGGACGCCGCTGCCGGAGGCTCCCGCATCGGTGACATCTGGGTTTTGAATATGATAGATGCGGGCGAGGTCCGGAAGCGGCGGCAAACCCTCTAGCAGGTTGTCCGCAAAGAAGTCGGAGAGATCATCCGGCAACTGGTTGTTTAGCAGGAAAGCTTCCTGCTGACGGGCGACCTCTTCATGCTGCGCTAGGCCTCGATACAGGTTTTGCTGCATGAAGAAGGTGTTTTCGGCGTTGACCGCCCGCCAGAAATATGAAGCAAACTCTTCGGTTCCATGAGGAAACGGAGGGAAAGTTGCATAACGGCAATGCAGACACCGTCTTGCCGTTATGGGGCTGCACATTAAATAGTAGAAAAAAAAAAATTTTGGGGAGCGAAAATGAAAGTGAACTGTCGGATTGAAGTACACAACTTCATGTGCGGGGAAAATGACGAAATTTCCCAGGTCCAAAATATTGTGACCCAAAAACGGACATTGGCAAAACCAATGGGTGCAAAGTTCAGGCTTGACGTCACGAAAAGGGGCCGTCTCTTTTCCTGGGGACCTAGCTCATCCCCTCTGCTCACATAGTGACCATCAACTATTGTTTACATGGCTTCGACCAGGCCGCATTTTGAGGTCAGATCAAGCCAGCATGGCCCAGAGCCGTGCCCCAATCCTTTCAACCCACCGACCACTTTCGTTTTGCCCAACCCCCTACCTCAGTAGAGAGAGTGACCATGCTCAATTGCACTCATCTGCAAGTGAAAGGGATGGTCGAAGTAGGTCAAGATGGCTCACCCTTGACCATGACAATAGTTGCTACCCACCCAAGAAGCTAAACTTAGCAAACTCACTGTATAGTGGGGAAACTCAGAAATACTCTTTTGAAAATAAAGAGAATTCTGAAACATTATTTCAATGAAATAAAATCATTTAATTCATGTATAAGGTCACAGATATATACAAAAAATGTGAATAATTGTGATATGTTTTAAGATAACCTGAAATATGAGTGAATGTAACATAACTAATGTAGTCCAAATTCATGTATTTTCAGAAAATTGTGCAACATACAGTGAATTGTGGAAAAGTGTCAGGATGGCAGATAAATGGAGAAAAGAGGCTGAATCATAGAACAGGGATCATTCCATCATGATCCAGGATTAATGAATACAGAGATAAGTGATTCCTAGCCTTGTGGTGAAAACATCTGTGTAAATTATACACCCCACCCCTCCTTGCCACGACACTTATAACTTAGTTGACACTTCCTATGCAAACTTAACAATGTGTAATCTTCAAGTTAATTGGGAAACTCATATTAACTTGTAACTTGGAAATCATTCCTCTTACTCTTTGTAAAGCGCAGTTAACTTGGAAATCATTCCTCTTACTTATTGTAAAACGCAGTTAACTTGGAAAACATTCCTCTTACTCATTGTAAAACGCAGTTAACTTGGAAAACATTCTTGTTACCCATGGTAACACTCATTAACGAAGAAAAAAAAAAAAGAAAAAACCATTGCTGTTACCCATGGTGCAGCTTGTTACTTTGGAAAATATTCCTGTTACCCATGGTAAAGTCATTAATTTGGGAAAGCATTCCTTTTACAAATTGTAAAATTGATAACGTGTAAACACACTGTTGATACCTATGGTAAAGCACACTTAACGTTAATTACGTAAAATGATTCGCTATGTGAATCCAATTTGCTTAAAGGTGAGGTACGCGTAATACCTGGAACGCCAGACGTAAGTTCAATTTAATGGTAACACTAAGTTTCAAAGTACCTCACACGTAAATCCTTAAGGAACAGATTACACACTTTTGAAGGTTTTGTGAGTGGCGGGTCATGCTCACATGTAAGTTATGAATGGCAGGTCACATTCATACAGATATCAAGAGTGGCAGGTCACACTTCTTGAAGGTTTTGTGAGTGGCGGGTCATGCTCACAGGTAAGTTATGAATGGCAGGTCACATTCATACAGACGTCAAGAGTGGCAGGTCACACTTCTTGAAGGTTTTGTGAGTGGCAGGTCATGCTCACAGGTAAGTTATGTATGGCAGGTCACACATTTTGAAGGCTTTGTGAGTAGCAGGTCATGCTCACAAGGAAGATGAGTGGCAGGTCATACTCATCCGGTCATTTCGATTTTAAGTGATAAATTTCACTACTGAACAAGATATTCAAAATTAAAGTGAGCAGGCATACGCTAAGTTAAACAGCTTGCCATGCAACGCTTAGTTACCACTGATTTTACGGAAGCATGCATTAATCTAAGTTAAACAGTTTGCCATGCAACGCTTAGATTCTCGGAAAAATTTTACGGATGCCGCGCAACTTCTAAGTTAAACAGCTTGCGTTCGCAACGCTTAGATACCCGTATGTTACGGATGCCGTGCTATTTCTAAGTTAAACAGTTTGTAAATACAACGCTTAGATACCGGAAAAATTTTTTTCGCATGTCATGCATATTTTAAGTTAAATAGCTTGCCATGCAACGCTTAGATACCGGAAATTTCACGGGTGCCTTGCATTTTCTAAGTTAAACAGGTTGCTATTCGCAACGCTTAGATGCGACACTGCCGTGTTTGGCAGAGTAGTGCAAACTTGAATTAGAGAAAAAAAAAAATAGAATATAGCAGCATTAAATGAAAAAAAAAAAGAAAAAATGTGTTATATGATTGCTGACATTCGATTTAAATTTAAATCATAGGTCTCTGGAATTTTAGAATTCCAGTCTTCTAACTACGCCTGTGTATTGGTCGCTTACGTTCAGGAGGACCAATGTAGGTAGCACATGGCATAAAACGGTTCTTTTCCAGGCAAAAGAGCTCGTATTAAAGGTAATTGCCCTACAGATAAATCACTCTATAACAAGCACTCTAGTAACGAATACGAGTCGCTAGAGCATCGCACGACATCAGGGTCGAGGATTGTACTGATCACAATTCTGGCGGTATAACATATTTATTGTGAGGCAACGCAATAATTTCTTAAACTTCATGTTTGCTGGCGGAACCTTACTGTTAGGTTCGACCTGAGCATGTAGTCGAAATGGGTTGACACACATATACATGAACAAGGTTCTTAAAATGCCATGATAGACGGCTTTCCGTATTGGTCGGTTTGAACTGTCGCTTGGTAGTCAAAAGGGAAAACAGACAAACAAGAATACACACGTTTCTTAATAAGCTACGATTGACGGCTTTCCCCCGGGTTAGTCTAAACTGTCTCGTAGTAGTCAAAATGGGAGAAACAAATACAAATAAACACATAATATATTGTACACGCCACATCAACCAAACCGCATATATAAATGAGTTGCAGTACTCGCTATGCTGTTTTGAATAAATGAAACATAGACTCAAATACAGACACTAACAAAATTCCACCTAAACGTGGAGTATGTGAAGATAATTTAAATATTAAGTACGCAATAAGCACACAATCGTGGAAATTTTCATTGGGAATAACAGTAAATGACACTTACATTAAGGGGTTAAGCGAATACGACTTAACGGGGTAATAAAACAGATCTCCTGTCCCCCTCCCTTGTTCAAATGCTTATATTGTTACTATGTAGCATGAAAATATTACTAATTAAGTAAAAAGCATGATGAAACGATTTTGATAACTTGGTCGCCAGTTTGAGTCCCAATACGAGACCAAACAAGTGATATATTCAGAAACATACAAGTTTCTGGGCGACTCATGTATGTAGCATGCATATGATATTTTATTATTTGTGAAAACTGTGTGTTCCGATGAAATCTCGTTGCTATTGGTACTGCAGGAAAATATTTAAATTTGACAATGTCAAATAGTACTGTTCGAATCGAACCATGGATATTCCATATTTTATTAATTATTTATTTGCCCAAGGGAGCAAATCAAAGTCACGTTTGGCTATAAAAAGTGGCTTTTCTTCCAAAGGTGAAGAGGCAAGAAACGAGATTTCAAAGGGAGAATTTTGAAAGTTGATGAAGCATAGCTAGTAACGCTTGTGTTTTCTTTCACTCCCCCAGCTAGAGCAGAAAAGTAGGCCAAATGGTTGGCAACGTAATTACCGAGGGTAGTGGAAACCCACTCAGCCTTGAACGACCTTGGCCGGACCAGTGGCCAACTCGAGGTCAAAAGTAGAGCACAACACGATATGGGGAAGTGCCACGCCTCCCTCGTCGAAAGCGAGAGGGTAAACAAATCCATGTGGCCAGCCCAAGGAAAACGAAATATCATTTATTTCAGATCAACAGCAACAAAGTTGATTTTATAAAATATTGAGTTCAGTTACATGGAGAATGCGCTCTCGAGTCTTGCATGCACTTAAGCCATACAATAGTTTATTCCAAAATTCCACCCAGACTAGTATTGCTTAATTAATATAGCAATTTAATCTTGCTGTACATAATTATTGCCCTGATTTCTGTGAAGGTTGTTTTTTTACCTCAAAGAAAGGTTCGTTTTTCCTAGTCACACGGCAATTAACTTTGGGCCGCCGGTGAATGCGAAATTTTTGCTTAATTATGTAAAGCAGGTTCTGTTATAAATGAACTGGGTTTGGAAGCTAAAATAAGGAACCACTAAAAAGGTACCATGATTTTAGAATGAACAGGGATTATGTAGGGAAATAATTAATGGCTTAATTAATATTCATAACAGAAACAATACAATTAATTAATTGAATGCATAATTGCATAATATCATACATTTATTAAATGCATGAGCCGAGTATTTATTCGGATAGATCAAAACGACTCCAGATAGCAATTATAATTGGGAGTCCTTCTTCAAAGACGACCGAGAGGCGGCAAGATCATTTGAGACTGAACAAATGTAATTACACCTATTGTTAGAGTTTAAAAGATGGCATTACCAGCTGACATTATTTACGGCAGTTTCGTAGAAGCTAAAGGACTTTCTAGAACTAGATTTAATTACGATAAGATCGTCGCTCATGATCGATCACTACGTGGAATAACAATAAGTCCCTCCCACACGGGATGGCGGCATATACCTTCAAAGTGCCGCGTACGGGGAACAATTAATGAACCCGAACGCAACAATAGAATGATTGACAGGCGGAGAGGTCCCAATTGACGATAAGGGCCCAAGCTGTCCAAATGTTACTATATTTAGCATTTCAATAATAAATCAATACTACAATGGATTGATCATGGCCGATAACGCCACAGTATTTAAGCTGAACCTCGGAATGCGTGATATCATCCGATCACCAGCAGCTTACCAGACGCTAACTAGTTCACGCCAGTCAAATTCCGAAGGCTGCAATCCAGAAGTACGCCAGGCAGATTTTCGTGCCGAGCTAGCGACGGGGATTCGCCGCTTAGCCGACCGTGGGCCCATGGCCGCACTCAAGCTTCAATTAATGAGCTAAGTATTCTGATTGATTAGCGATAGCTAATTGTGTTTATGCTTAACTAGTACCAATCCGTACGCTACTAAATTAACCCGAGTTTCCTTTAATTTAACTCAGAGAATATAATAATGATTAGGTTTACCGCTCGACTTAATCCGTAATGCCATTCGTTAAAATCATGTCAAATCATTGTAATCATACAATCAAATCATAATAATCTGTCACTGATTTAATTGGCCATATGTGGGGTCAATATTGTGTACAGCGGAGTGTTGATTAAAGGCCCAGTATAATTGGATGTTTGCTTATTATTTAGCCTACCTATTTTATACTTGATTAGTGTTTTATACAATTGTTTGCCCTTATGCCATCCTGAACGATAATGTTTATTCTAGTCAAATGGTCACTGGAATAGAACATTACAGTTGGCTACAAGCAAAATTGTGGTAGGCCTAATGGCTACAAAAATGGAAATGGTATGAAAAGCATTGCAGTTAGTTCTTTCTGGGATTTAACATTCCTTTACGTACAGTCTGGGAGGAACTGTAACACGACCACTTCGTGTGTACCCAACATCTTGTGGTGCAACAGTAGGGCGGGTTGGGAGTGCACTCTGTTCCTGGTGTGCAGGTAAGATTGGTTGGGCCATTTGTTACACTGCACGTGCACGTGGATGCGAGTAGTAGTCCTTTACGGTGTTACTGGCTGGTCGCCTAGTTTGGCATCTCAACACTTGGGTTCATGGGCAGCTTCAGATCAAAACGGTTTCGTTGGTATCTTTTTCCGCCGATTCCTTCAACAGTGTAGAAGCGGGGCTGTGGTCCTACAGATAAGACAGCTCCTTCTCTCCACTCGTTATTTAGACGGAACCATACCATGTCCTTGCACTTCAGGAGAATCAGTGGCTTTGTTCCTCTGTCACCAGAAATATGCTGACGTTGTTGCTTAACTTTAGACGTTTGTTAAAGTCTCTGCATGGATAGCTAGGGTTTAACTGGCTAGGATGCACTGGCACTTCCACTGGCACTTCCACTGGCAGCCCATCCATTGGTATGGCTCTGTAACTCTGAAGCACATCGTGAAGGTTTTCCCCAGTTACAGACGCCTTGGTCAACGACAATTTAATGGTCTGTACGCAGCGTTCAACTTCGCTGTTCGAACGAAGATAGAGCGGAGACGAGGGGTTGTGTGTAATGCTACGTTGTTTGTAAAACAGGGAGAATTCTACCGAGTCGAATGGTGGGCCCTGGTCGCTCAAATGTTCATCTGGATGGTCGGGCCACGCGTGTTTTTCATAATTTATTACAAGCTGAAGTGTTTTATCAGCTTTTGTTGCGGCTGTGATTTCATGAAGTTTGTCAGTTGAAGCACAAGCAATGATTCGCACTGAGTCGTGGAGATTGTCAACATTCTTTGTGTCGAGTGCCTCGTCTTTAAGTGGGGCTCTAGAAAGGGCGTCCACAGATGTTTGCAATTTGCCTGGAACATAGGTTAACTGAACATCATAGCGCTGCATGAGCGCTGCCTTTGTATCCTTGGAAACACCATGTCATAGTGCTTTTCTTTTAATCCAATTAGTGGCTTGTCGTCAGTCTGCACCTCCACTGGTTTTGCATAGACATAGTAATGGAAACGCTCGAGTGCAAATGAGATGGCTAAAAGTTCTTTTTCGATTTGTGCATAGCCAAGTTGTGTCTGGTTCAGGCTAGCTGAGGCGTACGCAATTGGCCTCCCAGCTTGTAAGAGGACTGCTCCCAGACCAAAGGAACTTGAGTCGGCCGAGATGATAGTTGTTTTGTTTTTGTCGTGGAGGGCTAACACTGGAGAAGTACTGAGTAGCTGTTTTAGTCTCTAAAAACGTAACTGTGCATTTTGATCCCAGATCCAGACAGAGTCCTTTTTGAGTAGCTGTCGCAGGGCATGTGTCTCGTGCGAAAAGTTTTTAGCAATCCGCATCAGGTAAGTCGCCATTCCAAGGAAACGCTGAAGTTCTTGCCTGTCCGTTGGTGATGGGTAGTCATTAATAGCTTTCACTTTTGTTGGTTCAGCAGCTATTCCCGGTGGTGAAAGAACATGTCCAAGGTATGTCTTTTTTTCTGCAGCAAGTTGGAGTTTCGCTTTATTGAGTTTTAAGTTACCATTTTCTTGCTATTGTTAGTGCTCGATGCAACAGTTCGCAATGAGTCGCCGTGTCAGGAGTTGCAAGCAGTGTGTCATCGAAATACGGGTTTATATAGTTTTCTCCAGCAAATAAGTTATCGACAGCCCTTTGAAATTCTTCCGGTGCACAGTTTATGCCATACGGCAATTCTAGAAATCTAAATCTGCCTAGCGGAGAGATGAATGTTGTGAGGAAGCTGCTGGCTTTGTCAAGTGTTAGATGTCAGAAAGCACGTTTCGCATCAAGTAATGTGAATTTAGTTGCTCCGGTGAGTTTTGCGAGTAGTTTCTCAACAGATGGGATCTGGTAATGAGGGCGTTTGATGGCTTTGTTTAGCAGTCGAGGGTCGAGGCAGATGCGGACACCATCTTCTTTCTCAAGGACTAGCATGCTGTTGACCCAGTCTGTAGGCTCCTCAACCCTTTGGATTATGCCATCTTTTCCCATCTTGAGTACTTCCTGTTTTACTGCACACTCAAGGGCAGCTGGGACAGTTCTTGGTGCAGCAATGTGTGGCTGGACTTCCACCTTTACGGTGATGTGGTACAGCCCAAGCAGACGTCCATAGCCTGTAAACACGTCTTCAAATTCCTTAATTATGTCTTCAGGTGTTTCTCCTGACTTGGAAATGCCGCTTGGGTTTGCTTTTCCATTTAGGTTAGCAACTTGTTTCTTTTTGTTTACATTTGGTGATGTACGTTGGATGAGTTTAAAGAGCAGGCATGCAGCTGACCCTATGATTGGCTTAGTATTCAAGTTTATTACTACAAACTTGAGTGCATGTGAGAGTCCATTTGCTTCACAAATCAGTGTTAAATAAAGAGAGAAATCACAAGGTAAAGGGTAAATGAAGCAAGCAGTCTGCATTAAAGACTGTCCTTGTGAGCGCCCGGCTAGTAAACGGGATGTCCTGGATTCGAGTTCCAGTCAGGGCAGTTGTCTTTTCTTTCTTTCTTTCTTTCTCGGACTATTGTATTGTGTTACCTCACAAGGGCAGTCTTTAATGCAGACTGCTTGCTTCATTTAAAGCAGTGTTGTTTCACCCAACAATGGCAGATTTTCCCTTAGTAAATACTAAGTAAAGTTTTGACAATGCGCGGCATCACAGCCCACTGTTTTAAGATGAAAAATGGCATGCAGTTTACTTGGGCACCACTGTCAAGCTTAATGTTGACAACATTACCATTTATGTTGGTAAGATCCATCCATTCAGTGTCAAGTGTGTTCACAGTCAATTCTCCGAGAAATAGAGGTTTCATCATCAGTGTCATAATATTCTAAAGCACTTTCACCAATGGCACGTACTTGCTGGATGTTCTGGTAGCGTTTGCTACTTTCAGCATTGTTTTCATGGCTTAATTTTGCTCTGCAAACAAATGACCAGTGATTTTTTCTTGCAATAGTTGCATATTGATCCATTGGCTGGGCAATTTCGTTTTTTATGCGACGATCCGCATCGCGGGCATGATACACCATGAGCAACGTTTTGGCAACTGGATTGCACCCTCGCATCGTATTCACTTTCGTTACGGCGGCCATTTTGGTTCCTCGCTTCAGTTGTTGCAGAGCGGTAGCCAATTTTGTTCCAATTTTCATACTCTTTCTGGTTGGAATTGGAAGGATTTGGTCTGGAGTTAAAACGAGTATTTTTTCTTAATAAATCTACTTGATCACTATATTCTTTTAGCTGTTTCATGGCCATGGCATGTGTTTTAGATAATTCTGCAGATTTACACTGTGTTATAACTTCATCAAGGGTAATTTTTCCATCACGCAGCAGCCGCTCTTGTAGAGCTTCGTCCCGCATGGCCTGTATTATATGATCCGTCAGATTCCGTTGTTCGGGTGCCATTTCTGTGTTATTAAAGTCACATTCTTTAGCTTGAATACGCAATTTTGTTAGAATTGGTCGAAAGTTTGTTCTGGCCCTTGTTTCAGCATCCAAAATACAAATGGTCGTCGAACGTAGCGAGTACTTGATCAACTGTGAGCTCAGCGCCTGCTTCTGACGTTGGGAAATCAAGAGTTTTGTATTTTTCTTTTATCTCGGTTCCACATACCTGAAGGAATAGCGCAATTTGGATGTCGTTGTCTTCCTTGTGGTATTTCAGAGCCTTTAAATATGTGTTGGAAGTCGGATTTCCAATTCTTCCAGGATTCGGCTGGATTAGTTCCTGGCTCGAACCCTGGCAGTTGTGAAGGTTGATTGATGCCATTGCCAGTGCCTTCTATGATATGGCTTCTTTAATTATGGCTCAAAAACTAAAGATCATTATATTCCAACAATTTTCAATTTAATTCCATCAAAATTACTAGATTTAACTCAGTACACTTCAATCAAACACAAAATAAAAGAATGGCTAATTAACAACTAAGGTATAGTTTTATTTTTAATTATTGTTTTTTTTTTCTGTGTCTGTGATTATTATTATTTTTATATTTTTTACCATACTGTGTGATTTAATTTTGTTGTATAGATTTTTCTTTATCTTGATTGTGAAATTGTCTAAATGTGTAGCCAAACAAGGACTTCTATAGACCTTCGGATTTTTGAATAAAGGTTATTATTATTATTATTATTATTATTTTCTGTTGAACTATCTTCAGCTTGTCTTACCCTTCGAAGAATTTGTTTTGCAGGTTACAGTTGTGGGAGAGTTCGTCTCAACTCTGACACCATGTCAAGTCCTAACTTACGTGACGACAATATAGATGTATGGAGATAAATAACAGCAACACAAGTGGGCTAGTGGTTGTCGGCCATGTTGTGTGTCGTGTCTGAGGCGACCTCCGGTGGTAGACAACCTACTTAATACACATGTATAGGCTATAAATAACAGGTTATAGGTTTCGACAGTTGGTGATGATATAATATTTTTGTGTAATGATATAACAGGTGTCGTTTGTACAGTAATACTCTTCGCATCACTCTTCACTTTTAAGGCCATGATCTATCTTACAGTTTCTGCACTTGGTTCTCAGCTGGTTACCCATAAATGACTGAGGGTTTTATTCTAAGGTGTTACAAGCTTCCTTTGAATATTAATGGGTTCGGTGTCAGCTATTAGGATGGGTTATATATTATTTTGAATAGGACTGGGTTTTAAAGGCGCCTTTTCACCTTTTCAACTCCTAGATTCAGCACTGTAGAATCTTTGAGCAATATAAAGAAAATAGCGGAAAGTTTAAAAAAGGAGCAACACTTCGCTGCAGCACCGCGAATTTTCATAACTAAAACGAGCTCACGTCACCTACATCAGCCTATTGGATGACAGAGAATCTGGAACGTGGATGCTGTGTTGAGAATATGGGCAATGCTATCGAAATGGTGAACTGGTGCCTTTAAAAAAAAGGGAATTCTAATGCAACCGCAGGACGGTTTCTGAGTTTTAACTTAACACTAACTGAAAGTTTCCGAGTTATTACTTCCAGTAAGCAACTTCACAGTTATTCGCTGGGCTTCTCAATGCTGGCTTATTGTTCAACCAGCTAAAATGAATAGGAATGGCTTACGATTCTGGAGCAACTTGTCTTGCTTCAAACGGATCAGCAGGTCCCATCATTCTTCGCCACACTGCAACTGCTCCGTGACCCTTTAGAGCCATTAGAATGGAAGGTCCACTGCAGAAATGAGCACAGAAATCAGTTAATTTGAAAATAGTGCCTTTGTGATAATCAGCATATCCTTTGAAAGTGAGATGTGAAGTTATAACTTCTTCATAAAACAAGGTATTTTTACACCTGTTCAGTTTAACGGGGCGATCATTCTTGGTGGCTTCATCGCTGCTTTACAATATTTTATACCAATGCTTTTCCCTACAGCAAATATAGTTATTTGTGGGAGGTAAGGAGTTATACTTGATCTTTTACAAAGCATTATTTTGATTCCTACAATTGGTTATTACAATGGAGTTACGTTGTTGCCCGAATGCTGAGAACGCAACATAAAGGAGGCTTGGGTCGCCACTATGCGAAATGGTATTTCGGGATTAGTCTGTTATAAAAACAGCAATATTTGCGCCCTTTTTACGGCACAATCTTTAAGGTATAATTGCAAAAAAAGAAGGTGTATTAGCTTAATGGGTCAACACCATCAACAACAAAACCCTTCACATATTTTTATCGCGACCAGAGCATTGTCTTTGACTGACTCTTCTTTTATACACTTATCTTCTTAGGCGTTATCTTCCAAACGTAATTTTTTTTTATATGAGTATGGTTGTTAGTGGCACCTATCAGGGGCCCTTACCAGTTCTCGTTGCCATAATTGATTGGTGACAAAATCTTATACTACTAACAAAAACGTCAAGTGTGCCGTAAAAAAGGGTGTTATATGATTGAAGTTTCACTTTACTTGTTAAAATGTACACGGATAAAATTTGGATGATTTTTAATTGAAATAATCAAATGTACAATTGAAAAAATTGCATCTGTTTAAATGCTGTTGTGCTTTACATTTTAAATATATGATAGGTCACGCACAACAGCACTTAAACAGATGCAATTTTCTCAATTGAACATTTGATTATTTCAACTAAAAATCATCCAAATTTTATCCGTGTACATTTTAACAAGTAAAGTGAAACTTCAATCATATAACCCCTTTTTACGGCCCTTTTTACGGCACACTTGACGTTTTTGTTTGTAATTAGTTTTTAAAATTATAACATATATCACTTCTATTTCTTAATCTTTGATTTAAAACCCAGTATTTAACTATTGAATATACAAAGCTCGGCGTTGCCAATGGTGACTGCTGCAAAGACGAGTGTGTGACTCTTCTGGCAAAAAACAAAGACATCGGGTTCGATTCCCAGCCACACGAGGACACAGGAAATTTTTTCACCTGAATGGTCACACTGATGGGTGACAGTCATCCACGTGTGTAGCTTTCGTAAGAGTAACGATAAATCATTGAGTGAGAGAGCAAAGAGAAATGCATTGAAGTCTTTTTTAGTTGACGTGGATCACTTGCTTTGCTCGCTCAATCCACGCACCTCAGTGCTTCAGAAGCATTAATGTTTGCAACATCTTAAAACCGGTAGGTCTGCTTTTTCCCTGCACGAGTCAGTTGAAGCAACCTGTCATCCTTCAGGATTTTTTTCTTCCAATTAAGTATCTTTCTGCAAGTATTGTACTGCAATCCATTAATTGAAAAATTCAGAGTTGATACGGCGTGCCAATGACTGGCCCAAAAACAAGGTAAAAAAAGCAATAGCATTGTTAATCGTTAAATTCTTTTGATTTACTACCGTGCTACTTCTTTTGATTTCCTGCAACTGCTTTTCAGATCCATATGTCGTGTTTCTGTTACTTCGTACTGATGCAAAACATGTCGACGGTTTAAGTGTTGTATTTTTTTATTGTTTTATTTTGGGATCAAGTTTATTTTGAAAAATCACTGTATGTCCAAGCAAACTTTCGTTCTGATTGGATTGCCTGATTGAACTTTGATGTCATGCAGTTTTAATGGCAGTTTTACGCACATTTGAGGGTCATAAAATCAAGTTACAGCTATGAAAATAGGCCTATAAGGGAAGCGCAATTTAATTATCTTTCATTTGGCACAACTCTCATCTTTGTAGGTGCCTTGGTTAAAGAGTACACACACACACGCACATCGTGCGTTTTTAATGATCTAGATTGCACAGTGCTAAGCATGTCAATGAATCCTACGGAAAATGAATGAGTTCGCATTTGATGTTACTAAGAACTTAATTCTGCCACTGCAGAATGAAAACTTCACAAATGTTGCCACAATAGCTGTGTTTCTGAACTCGCAGCTTAATAAATACGGTAGGCTTATATTTAAGGCACTAGTGGACTACATACTTTGTCGCTTAAGGGCCCCCGTGCACAAGTCGTGCGGCAAGTGGTCGTCGCGTCCAAAAAACACGGCAACATGACGCAAGGCCACGTTCGTTTTTCATTGATAATTTCCGATCACGTGGTGAAAAACGAACACGGAGTAAGTATGGTCACCCTGTGGTCGCCTGAACGCTGCCCGGGATCCCAGTGGCCGCTGCATCTGACTAGCTGCGGTGGCCAAGTGCGCGGTGCGTCATATACCATAAGTATTCCCGTTGGCTGCAGTGACTTGGTCGCACGGTTTGGTGCGCGGGGGCCCTAAAAACAAAACACCAGTTGACATCATGAAACCGCGAGTCCTTAGTTATGACTACACACATTTCAGCAGGTTGGGGTAACAGGCATGCTGCATGGCTGGATATGTGGCTACCTCCCAAGTCAGGTTTGAAAATGATACATCCCAGTAGTGGCCACTGTTAAGCAGTGTGCTGCAAGGATCTGTACTTTTTCCACTCTGATCTCTTTGTATGGAGCCGACATCCCAGTCAGGGTGTACATTAGGAAGGGCAAATTTGCTGACGATCTTAAACTGAACTGTCCATTGTGTGGTGTCCAAGCACTAGTTGTAATCCAGACAAACTTATTGATTTGGCGATAATGTGAAAACTGCGTCTAAACTACAAGAAGTGCAAATTACAGAGTCCAAATTACAATTACTCTTGGCAAATAAGATCCCAAACAGTTGAGTTCCGACTCCCATGATGCCACACAAGAAAGAAATGGGTGACACTTTAATCACTTAGTTGTTCTGAGAATGGAAGGGTGGTGGAGACATACGTGGGGAAGAGAATCAATGGGATGGATGCACAATTGGCACACAAGTACGTCATTGACGATATCAAACAGAAAGAGAAAAGGTGTTCTACACATTTGAGAGATAGGGATGTATGCATAATTGGGGTAAAAGTACGTCATTGATAATATCAAACAGGAAGAGAAAAGGTGTTGCTTCACATTTGGGA
>JAHWFP010071980.1:14574-34953 GCA_023313725.1 Lithobius niger | reverse complement strand
CATAACTCTGGCGTTTCTACATGGATTTCCATTCTGTTTCTTGGGTTAGCAGTTTTTAATGATTACCTACAACTTTCAAATTTGCACTGATGGTCTACGGTGCTTCCTTTAGAAGTTAGCAACGCGATGACCTTGATGGAGGTCTTCAAGGTCATCGTCTTTACACTCATCTGAATCCCCGCTGTTTACTCATTATTACTATAAACTTGTTTTCAGGATATTTGACACCATTTAGGATATATTCAGGTAGGCCCGACTTTTGGACCACCCAGTATATATAATGAAGAATATATCACCCCCAACATATATCACCCCCCACATATATCACCCCCCACATATATATGAAGTGAAAATAAAAAGATTTGCACATTCTTATTGGCCATGCTTTTTTAACCCTTTCTTTACTGTCTTTACTGAAAAGAATACGAACAATGCACTGAAGTTGGCAGCGACAAGATATACATCTGCTGCTCTCTGTAGTCTGATCCAATTAATTGGACAGCCGCATCGCATGCGGCGTGCTTACTTCCTTTTAATTCCAATTCCTTCCACAAACATGTACAGGTTTTGCGCTTCTACTCGACGCCCCTGTGAACCCCTTAGCTATCGCAGAATAGCCGACCTGGCCCCAGTCTGACACTGCTTGAAACTGAATCTTGCTTGTGTTCACCAGTAGAATCGGTTGTGATACTGAGTGAGGCTTAACGGTCAAGGGAGCTTAAGCTTAAGCAGTCAAGGAAGCTTCACAATACGTAACCGGATATCCGGTTCAAATGTAACAGTGTTACTAAAAAAACTAATTTACCGAGACAAACTAAAAATATCTAACCATTACTGAATAAAGAGTTGTAAACTCCCATAAATCCCCATAAAGTCTGGGTTAAACTGATTTGGTACATTTTTATTGTGGTGTTCAGTCATTAGGATGGGGAGTGCTTTGAATGGTACCGATTCATGATAACTGTTGAATCACTTGTTTCAAACGAGTGCTAATGTGGGATTTTCATGCTGGACCACATAAATGCAGATGCAAAATTAATCAGGTGATATCCATTGTAGCCACATTTTTGAGAGGCTTTCAAATGCGGGCAATCTAATGGTATACAAAAAGGTATTGGACCTGCACTTAAGTTCTAACAATGGTGTGACGATGTAAGCCTTTTTAACAGCATTCCTTGTACCAGAAAAATTAGATATGATAAAATGGTATTCGTCCTCCTAAAGGCAGAGTACGAAACATTTCGCCCTTACATGACACACTCCTTCGTTTTCTGAAAACTGGACCCCTCGTGTATTCTGGCATAAAACTGTTCCACATCAGAATCATTCATCTCCGTTTCTCTTTCAACGAGAACATTGAGCTGATCATTGTGAAAAGCAGCCAAGATGGTACCTGCAACATTAAAAGTTGTTTAAACCATGACATTTACATAAAACAAGAGCACAAAATGAATCAAAGATTGAAGAACGTAAACATGTCATTTCCTTTCAAGAGAAATAGCATAGGTTTTTCGTTCGGAGAAAAACATCACAACAACAACAACAACACAACAACTGCGTACAACAGCAGCGTACAAACAAAACAATTAGTACTGAATCTCTTTGTTTAAAGTGTGAAAGGTTGTTTAACATGCAGACTAGTTACATATTCACACAATAAGCAAAGTAATAACGACAAACAGTAGACTCTCTTTTTGTCCCCTCATAACCTTTGCCGTCTGGGCAGGGTGATCAATTTAGTAGAACTCGTGTAAATCAAAAGTTCGGGCACTCATTAAAAAAATGCTGTCGTATACAGGTACAAGTCGACTAGTTTGATATAAATGGATTTAATTTATACATAATTTCTCCTAATCTGGGGGGTCTGAGGGTCTGACTATTATTTAGCCCCATAATTTCTAGAAAAGAAATCTCACTTGGTCCTTGCAGTGCTTATTGACGGTACATGTTCAGTGGTTGGCAATGGTCATCATTAAAACCATTATCTCTGTTTGTATGCACAAGACATTCCTCTTTAGCGTATTGCAACAAACTGTAAAGTGCTCTCACAGATAGTGTATACACGGTAGTTTGTAAGCCGCTTCGGCCATCTTGCATCGAAGGTGGTTTGAGTGAAGTCAACGTGAAGTCACTTTAACGTAGATAGACGGGCCTTCTACATCAACTTTAACGAGAATCGACTTCAACTCACATTGACGTGAACTCAAATTGGCTCCAGTGGTACTGTGCAGCATGGGGTGTTTATTTTGACGACAACTATCATAACTTGGAATGTCTCTAGACAAGAACCGAAGTTTTTTACGAGTGCAAAGAATATTTATGCCCCAGCTGGCTTACAGTCCCTAACAGGCATTGTCTGGGCTAACCATATCTGACTATCGACAATGGTGACGACCAGCTTTAAAAGACTCGCTCACTCTTTCCATAAACTTGACCATCTACAGCCAAATGTTTAAACTAAATAATAAATTAACGCCTCAGCCAAAATATTTTCCTCCTTACGGTGAACAGGTGTAACAAACTACCACATCACATGAATGTCCAAGCAACTTCCTAAGTTTAAATATGGACTGAATAATCCTCCCTTTATAATCTTTCCATTTAGTTAAAAGAACTGACAGTTTCAAGAATATACTTGCACCAAGACAGTTTACCAGAACAATTTCAGTTTCAATTTCAACTTCGTTTTCAAGGTGCTAAGGATTTTTTAATCCCCTACAAGACTATTTAAACCGACCATTGTGAGTCTCTATCAAGACAATTATGAAAACTACAGATTGTAGGTGTCAATCAAGACAATGCAAACACATTTTGAATGGCTTGATAAATTCATGACTCGCACGCTTAATTTACTACCTGCAATTTTTATTTAATTTAAATTCCTAATGGAACTAAAATCATGTTCACAACCATATTAATTGCAAAGATTTAACTATTGCACTGCACAGTCTGACTGAATGTCTACAATTTAACTTCTGAAAGGAAAGTCTTTCGTAAATAGTTTACGTTATTGTGGGATATGAGTCATTCGAATCATTGTTAATAACATTAAGTTATTTTCACAGCACCCACCTTGAACCAGTGACAGAACTACCATACCACGAAACTGGAATGCCTGTGGGGAGAGGGGGAGGGGTTATTTACCTGCAATTTCCTAATGTCTTAAACTGAAGAAAAAAACTAATTTCAAATAAGGTGAACGAAATATTATAAAATATTATACATATGTATTTTTTACTTAAATCAAGGATTTTTTTGGTACAACTTTATTTCGTCACGTCTCTTTTCTTATTTTTGCAAAATTCACACAGCGATGCATTTTCAAGCAGCCGGTGGGCAATTCCCTTCCTCCACATTCTTTTCGTTTTCTCTCTTCATCTTTTAATTCACAACATCTTAGTTAGCGAAAGTAAAATTTAAGAAAGTCTAGACAAAAACTGAGCCAGGCCACAGTAAATGCTTATTTTCTAAATTGAAATTTAAAAAAAATTCAAGGTGTGTCTTGAAACTATCACTTGAAAGTCTTGAAACTTGCACAATACTTTTAAAGTCTCGTGCAGCAAATAAAATTTGCCTCATCACCACCTGACTGGATTCTTTTAAAAACTTGAACTGATGACCTATTGTCCAGACACTTCCACACAACTTCACAAGGTCCTATTTACGAGAAACTGTGCCCCTTGATTGAGCAGAGGGGCACAGTAGCTGGTGCGTTGGGATTCTATGTATTATTTTTTCTGAGGCAAGTCAGCACCCAAGGTTTCAGGTATTGGTCTCAGTCCCACCTAGTTCTCTTGCATGTAATCGATGATTGTAAAATCCATCTACACTCTCTACATAGAAATGTCTTTAATAAACCCTTAGCCGCGTTGTTCAATGCACACCCTCAGTTGGTGCTCCCACTACTCAGAGAAGTGTGGGAACTCATTTTTAATCTGAACCAGCATCAATGGCCGATATGTTTGGGCCATCCAATAAGTTAAATCTCACGTACGAATATAATTCTTTGAAATCCTTATCCTAATCCCTAAATAAAAAAATATATTTTTTAAACCTAAAATTCAGGATTTAGCTACTGATGTTGTGCATCAGCCATTTTCACATTTTTGATGGTCAAAAAATGAAACCTGACCGATAAAAGTAGGCCCAACAGAAAATGACGAAATTTTCAGTCTTCCAACACTATTCTTCAGTTTTTAGTGTCGCTTTTTCAAGAGGAATAGATAAACTGTAATGAAATAACCAAACACACCGAACGTTCTTGTTCCCCACTTACTCTAACACGATTCCTTAAGTGAGGCTTTAAATACCACATGGTTGCACTTACTAAGTACAGAATTTTTAAAGTAAATTCCGTGCACCAAATCCTTGCCTGAAATACGATAAGACAAATGGGCAACAAAAAGGCTTAACACTTTCTAATTACTTTCTAAATTACTGGTCAAGTCACTTGAAAGCTAATGCCACAGCCACAGACCAACCTTTCGAATAGTGCTGAACTAGAGTTTTGCTGATGATGCAAACAGAGTAAGTGTTGAGGCTGTCGTACGACATTTTGAAAATAAAATTGACATGCTCTGGAAAGAACATCTTCAAATCTGCCTTCATGTCAAGCACAGTCTTGGTGCCGTATAATGCCGGAATGCCAATTGAAACTTCTAACAATTCTTCCAAATGCTTAATGTCTACAGACATTTCGGAACCATCATGGACAATGCTGGAACATAAACAAAAATTAAACTGTGTTACACCAAAGTTTTACTCTTTCATTTCCTCGCCAGGTGCATTGTTTCTAAATCTAACAAAATCAGCACCATTGTTATTGTAGATTTAGTGACGAAAGGAGGATGGGAATGGACCACATGTTTAATCATAAAACGTCCAGTGCTTTGTTCTGCTGCACAACCCCATCTTAATCGTTCCTAATCATTCACAGTGTTGAAAGGCCTTCTGACCAGGCCAAAACTTGCAGTGACATACGAAGTACAAATATCAAATTTTCATCAACAAGTCTTTGTGCCTTTGTTCACAATAAAACCCCCCCAAAATTTTTTTAAATGATAAAAATAACGGGACGGACACGCCCATGCAGTTAATGTTTTACTGGATCGGCCATATTGAATATTCAACATGGCTGATCCAGCAGAACATTAACTGGGCGTGTCCCTCCCATTATTTTTATCATTTAAAAAAATCATTTTTGATAGCTTTATTGTGAACAAAACACAAAAATTTGTTGCTGAAAATTTGATATTTGTATTTCGTATGTCACGGTGAATTTTGGCTTGGTCAGACGGCCCTTCAACACTGTTTCTCTTCCTGCTTACAAATTAATTCTTCAACAGTTCATTATTCATGTAGAATGTCTGAAATAAAGCAGGATATCCTGCTGGCAGTATCAGTAGGACGCAGGTGTACTGCAGGAAGGCCTCCAATATACGGGTGGGCAGCACCATAAAAAGACAAACACGTCTGTATTTGCACACTAATTTTTATTTGTATTTCACACTTTACTCTCAGCCAAGACCCCCCCCTCCCCCCCAAAATAAAAAATATATACAATTGCAGAGTCAAATTCGTAACACAGAAATGCAGCCTCTGGGTTTCACACAGGCAGTCATCTTTGATTAAGATTACAACACATGCACGTGCAATGCTTTTCTGCTTTAATTTTTTTTCTTGGAGTGCCATAAAAAATAATCGTCCTGCTAGATGGATTACAAGCCCCAAACCAAGCGAGTACAGGTAGGATGCCTACCGTTCTGCAAGGAGAGCTGTTGGATGCTTTTACATTTAAAAGTGATGCAGTATACTTCAAACATTAGCGTGGAAAATATCTATACTCTTCGAGCAAGCATGGTCATAATCGTGGGGAAAGGACTCAAGTTTCACATTCGCAATACTAAAATAACAACCACAGTGAAACAAGATTTTTATGACAGATTTTTTTAGCACCCTACGTGAAACAGATTCTCATTCGAACAAAAAAAATCTACTTTCTTAAAGTAATATTTATTAGTCTTAACCAATAGAGATAAAAGGCCGGATATTCTCAGGAAAAAATTACGAGACGCTAGCAAACCCTCCAATGCGCATGTTTCACTACAAAAAAAATGTGCTTCTCCATTTGTTGAACAGCACAAAACAACTGATAAATAATCGTCAGTGTACAAGAAGTGACGAAAGAGTCATTGCCCCGTGAAAATAAAATAAAAAAGTGCAAAGCCGCTAAAAATTAATGAGGTGGTTCTCGAGAGTGGTACTAAAAAAATCGACGCGAGCGGGCGGTGTTTCTTTTTACGTTTTCTTTGTGATTTTTCAGATGCGAACGATGGCTTTTTTTTTTACCAAACAAAACGAAATTAGTAGCTTACATTTTGTTGCCGATTACAGGATCAGCGGGCAAAAGTTGCACATTTGATAAAAGTCATTCTCTACATTTAAGTTTTTAGTTGTGACATGCCTCTGAACGTCCCTTAAATTCGTTGAAGGCGAACACTTGAAAGGAGCAAAAGAGTTAACGTGGTCATCGGCTCCACGTAATGTTTGGTGGACGTGCTGAAGACCATGTCATAAAAAACGTTTCATGCACTAAGAAAAAATCCATGCATGCGCTACTGAGAACCGCTTAATTAATTATTAGTGGCCTAAAGTTAATTTTTCTTAGAATTTTACTTACGTTTCAGGAATCCTTTCTTTTGCTTCTGGAAGCTGGACATTAGTCAAAAATTTTGCCAAGCGATGGATAACATCTTCACCATACACACACAGTGCCACACACGGGCCATGGCTGAAATATGCAAGTACACTTGATGCAAATATACTTGCAGTTAGGTGAAAGAATAACATTAACTTTACATCAAAATTACTGTACTCTGTAAAATGGGGTGAATACGCACGATTTTTAAAAAGTTTTTTTGTGTGTTACATAACCAATAAAATACGTTCGTAAAACAGTGTCTAAAGCTTGTAGCACACTGCTCCGTCCGTTCCGTCCTGTTCCGACGACTGACGGCAACGGATGGTCCAACGCACATTGTTTCCGTCGCAAACTGTTTCAGTCGGCTCTGCTGAGCTTTTCGATAATGCTAATTTGATTGGGAATTAAACGTAACAATTTTACAGAACTAATGTTAAATAAATACAGATGCAAACCTATTTATGTTGACTTTTGTTATATGTCAGACTGCCTGAGCGGAGAATCGGCCCCACGGCCTTTGAAACCAAAGGCCGAGGTCTTACCGCTCAGCTATACCGCTGTTGTATAATGTATATGCTGTCAGGCCGTGTCAGTATGGCTCAGCAGCAGGCCGTGTCATTATGGTTCAGCAGTAGGACCTCGGCCTTTGGTTTCAAAGGTCATGGGTTCGATTCCACGCTCAGGTAGTCTGACATTTAAGTGCAAAAGGCAACGTAAATAGGTTTGCATCTGCATTTATTTACGAACTAATGCTCTGAAACAGTAGCTTTGCTGTCATTTCCATGGCTGTGCAAGGCAATTCAGTCAACCCTTTCAGCATGAACATACGAGTAGAAGTTAGTCCACAGAATTCGAAAGGTTTGTATGAGGCTGCCAGCCATTATGACAATGGTAATTCTTTCCGAACATACAAATAAATAACAACATAAAACCACTTACGAATTAAATTGCATAGTTAATCAAGAAAGAATAAAACACAGTACAAAAAATAATTTGGGTTAATCCTTAACATTATTCGAAAGCAATATTTGTACATATTGCTTGCATATATTGTAAATTTCTCATTTAATCACGCGATTGCATTTTACTATTTCCTTTTCACTTGTTCGGTGTAAAACAAAATACGTCCTGATTCGGTGTAAAACAAAATACGTCAGCCCACAAATAACACAGTTACACAATCTTTTAAACCAAGAAGTGTAACCACACTGGCTGATGCATAATCTCTATCAACTGCATAATTGCTGAATCAATATGGTATGAGAGGAAAATGGACTTTTCGATTGTTACTTCGAGAGTTCTCAACAAAGCTTTCATGATTTAACACTGTTACGCTTATTCTCGAAAACTATAAACACTAACTGTATTTTGCAAATTTTCGTCAACTCGAGTTAATACAAGAGAAACAATGCGCCCATATTGAAGTTGGTATTTTAGCATGCCACGAACCTTGTTATTCTCTCCAGTATAGACGTATACTTGTCATGAAACGAAAACGATTTTGTGAACTTCTTTGCCTTGGCTTCATCGACTGTCATCACTTTCCAACAAAAAATGTCCATGTGTGCTTCCATGATTAGGCGTTCCATTTCGTCTATATGGAATACGTAAAAAATAAATACATGAAAAGTAATAGACAGAAATACCTCAAATATTCACGTGTAAAAGTGGGTTTGTTACATGGTTAAATAAAATAGCCTAATCTATTTCCCTGTCCTTTTTGCCAAATCCCCCCATGTCAGTAACTCGATCTATAAATCCATAAGTGTCATACCCTCCTCCCTGATCATTCCCAAATTCTACTGCCAACAATGATTTAGCCTCCGCCGTTCATAAGTACTGAATCGCCCCTAAAAGTTAAAGATCTACTACAACGAATGTAAACATTGTTAAAAAATAAATAAATTGTTGTTGCGTGCGTAAACGTTTTCATCAACAAAAGATACTATAGCGAGCTCACTTCAACCTAGTGTGCCAAAAAATATTTCTTTATTAGTGCCTTATGTGAAGGCTATTAATGTTAAAGTACGAATTTCAAACATTTACAAAAACTACTGTGTCAATCATGAAACATGCCTGTAATTGGGATGACACTTTTTGCAGTGATCCAGTTTTGTGGCCAGCTTTAACCCCCAAAGTGACAAAACTAACTTTGCATCCCTGAAAACGTAGATAATTCGTGTGTCAGTTTGCAGATTTCCTTAGGGTAGAACTGCAACCAAACTAATAAACTTTGCAGCCGATCGTTTTGCATTCGATAAGAAATAATTAGGAAGAGTGCCCTTTTCTTATTGTCAATCTCGATCTGATGCCAGGGTGGTAAAGTATTGAAGTAAATTCACCCAAAATAACGAAATTCATTACTACGTATTAATGAAAACATTGTTCTTTCATATAACAAAGCACCATCTCAGCAGAAGTGATATTGGTTTGCAAAATCATTGTCTGTAAAGATCACGAAAAAGATTGCTCAAATGCGTTATTATAGCCTCACGTAATCTATAGTTCGGAAATCTTAATTTATTATTATTTGAGCCATTTTAAATCATATGAGCCTCTTTTTCTTCGTTGGTGTTGGTTTGCGCTGGTGTGTGTTGCTTTGTTTGTGTCTCTGAAAAAAAAAACAGATTGGTAATTATATTTAAATTCAATGAATTCAATAAAAAAAAGTCAATGGATAAAATCAGTGTTTCAATAAAATGACTATTTCAACGAATAATTAAAAAGACAACCACAAGGTAACCCCAAAAAAAGCCTTTGCAATGTTAAGATTGTTTAGTTTGTTTTTCAATCCAGGTATACAAAGCAAAATGTATACCGTATTTACTGAAGGCCAAGCAACGGTAAATACGGTATCCAATCCATTCTAAAAACGGTAGCCAATCCGTTCTAAATTGCTTTTTAAGCTCGATCGTTTGGGGATTGGTGGCAGCCGTCTGGAGTGGAATACTGCGTTTATTGGCAATCGAACCGAAAGGGTCATGATGGCAACTCGTCCTCTCACTTCTTACCAGTTGTTAGCAGGTAAGAGGTCATTAAAATGGATCACGAATAGAATGGATCCTAAAATGGACCCATTCTATTTGTGATCAGTTTAAATGACTTGGTGTCAATTTCTCAGACAGCACACCAGTTCAAATTCACTGACGACCTTCAACTGGGTGTGGACACTGTCGACCAGTAGCACGACTCTACACTGTCGACAGGTAGCGATCAACCACGTTTCAAAGTGGAGCGTGGAATGGCAAAAGCCGCTCTTTATTCTCAAATGCCAGGCTTTCAGCATTGGTAATCACCCATCCCCGGTTGATTACCTCTTGAACGATCATCCACTTCCATCCGTTGTTGAAAGTAACGACCTGGGGTCTGTCTGGCATCTAACTTGAAACCTTCCTTACACTGTAACCAAATTGCAGCCAAACCATTTCGAAAACTTGCTATTGTCAACCACTGCTTTATTTTTGGAAATCTGAAAATCAAAGTTTGGTCCTTTAAAGTATTCGCGAGATTCAACCCCAACAATTTTTTTACATTCCGACATGTGGAGTTAGTGTGCCAGCTTTCTCTTCCTTTCCTTCTAAAGCCCAGATTAAAACGAACGAGCCTCAAATATGGTTGTGAGCCGTTTTAAAAGGTCAATAGAAACCTCAAATTTGACAGAAGAGTTGTTTTGATTTTTTTTTGTTTTTCCATACATGTAGCCAGCACAGCTGTGGCTTTGTCTATGCCATGTAAGTCACCAAATTAAAACAAAATAACGTTGAAAGTAGACAATCAGCAGATTTTCTTGATTTTTAATAACCGACATAAGCCTGTGTGCGATTGTAAAAGGTGAATCGAACCTCGAATTTTGTCAACACAGCATTCTAGTATTTTTTTTTTATATATGTTAAGAATCTGTTTCCGATGTGTGACGCTCGATTTGAGGCTTGTGTGAAAGGAAAAAACCTGTGCAAAGTAGGGCTAGGCAAGAGTTTTGGTCACTTGATCAATGGTGTCAGTAGAAACTAAGTGTTCTCACAAAAACTTGAAACGAACCTCGAAATTAGCAGTGAGAATTACGAGCACAATTTCGACAAATAGTACAAGAATTGGAGTAATAAGAACTGTCGTGTGCTACTTGATAACTAAAAGAATTTACTGTGAATATTTGAAAAAAAATCCCACGCATTTACTGAGGTTCTAATACATTTCTCCACCAGGTAGAGGGTTTGTTGAGAGAAGCCCTTGTATAAGAAAAGCTGCTCATGTGCTTCTCCAGCATGCCTGTCCAGTGTGGTCACCATCGCTGCTCATTTTTTATAATGAGAGTAAACACAAATTTCAAATAAATTTCCCTCCGTGCCGCCTACAATAGGCCCAAAGCCTGTTTCCTAGTTATATATAACATGCAAGCACCATGTACCAGCACAGATTACCACAGCACCGAAGGGAACCTGGCATGGCTAGTACAGTTCATAATTGTTGTAGCTGGGTAGTGGGTGAACTACACTGGGTCACTAAAAATTTGTTATTATCAGTTATCAGTTATAAGTGTTTGCTCACTTCGTGGCATCTTTCTTTCTTTAATAAAAAAAAAAAGTTGAAATGAATCAATAATCAATGTTTATTCCACAATTGAGAATGAGACAGAGCAGGATTTCATTAGACACCTCTGAAGCACTGCCTAGATTAGGTAATTGATATGAAAAATGAAAACGTAGGTAATGGTAACCACAGTCATGTAAAAAGATATTTTTTTATCAATTAAATGTTGTCTAAGCTCATTCTTAAATAATAACACATTTGGAGTAACTACCACAGTGCGGGGCAGAGAATTCCACACTCGCGCCACACAAGGCACGAAGTGAAGAGCGAAAATTGATGAACAAAGATTTAAATTTTACAATTTTATTTTTTAAACCTTTAAATTTTGAAATTTTTAATTTTTAAGTATTCAAGTATTTAATTGAAACGTGCTTGTTATTGAGGGGGACTTCACCCTAATCGTCTGCATATTTAAGAGTTCTGGGGCCAATGATCTTATTCATCGGACTTCTCTTGTTGATTTGCACACAAACCCACATTATCAAGATGGCCAGTTGCCATAGGAACTTGATGTAGGCAACCCGCAATAAATAAGTGGCATTTGAATAATAGTGTTGTTCATTGTTATTACTTGTAAAACTGTTTTCAGCCTTTAATTCATCACCTCAAAACCTTTGGTAATTCAGTGTAAATATTTCCCCTTCGCAAAATTTATTAGAATTGTAATACATGAATGGAACTTCAACTTGCCTTCATCGGTGGCACATATATTTCCGGGACACTTTTCTTGGGGTATTATTTCATGGGCAATTTCCCGTTTCTCATAATCCCGTTTCGCAGAAATAAAACTGATTAACAGTTTTCTGCGCAACGTGAATTCCCTTTTCCCACAATTTCAACTCTACGCAGTTCATCCAGTGTCGAACCAATAGGCCAACATGGAATAATGGAATAGGTCCTCGGTTCAATTTTGTTGGTTTTCAGAACCTGAGGTACCTATGATTAATAAGGAAATTCAGATTGCGACACTGAAGATGAAATTCTTCAACCATCACAAGACGAACTACTGCGAAAACATTTGCCACAAATGTTTTCATTAATCAAGAACAAAAGTTGGAGGTTCGAAAGCGATCAGATCTAACCATAGTTCTAACCATAAAACTAGTCTATATCTTCGACTAAACGTGTGGTAGTGATAGCATAAGAATTGAGGTGGGGAGATGGAAGAGACCTGCTGAAGAAAATTGATGGCCATCGTAAACAACTCCAAGAGGAGGAGCATGGGTACTAGGAGATAAACATTTTCGCACGAAATCTAAAAGGTTGGAGGACTCCGTCGTTCTACTAAAGTTCTACTGAAGTAGGAATAGAAAGAAGTTGCTCAGACGCGTCAACGAAGAGTGTTTAGTAGATCAAGAAATAAAAGATACATTTGTGATTAACAGCAAGTGTCTATTAATCACAAAAGAATTTGTGACTATGGCAGAAAACCAAACTGGGTAAAGGTTAAAATCCATAAAGTCATGGTACTGAGTACCTGAACGAAACTCAGTACACGTTTTAAAGGGAAAGGTGTGAGACAGACGACTACCAATTTTGATAGTCCTGAACATAATGGATGGTCGGAGAGGGTGAATAGGACATTGTTAAACTTAACTAAGAACAACGCTAACAGGGGAAAATCACCCTTCTTATTTATTGGTAAAATCAATAATGACAGCAACCTACTTGAGAACTTGTCGCATAAATAATGCAAATAGATATGTAATTCATTTACTTGAATACAAAACCAACAGTGAAAGATTTAAGAGTAATCGGTTGTATTTGTTTTGCACGTATTCCATTCCATAAAAGAAACAAACTCCATCCAAGAGATAAAACTGTGTGGTGCTTGAATGTGATCTTGTCTCTAATAGCTATGGACTTTGGGATTTAGAAGATTAAAAGTAATTGTGTCAAGATATGTTACATTTTCAGAACCCAGCTGTAACTTTACCCCTTTACACCAGCGTGAAGGTAAAGAATTTGAGGACCTGGGAAGAAAATGAGTAAAGTTTTGACGAAGTATATTCTGAAAATGGAGATGTGGCTCCTACGTTTCCAACTGTACAAGAAGATGTGTCAGTAGAGAAGGTGGATATGCCTGCAGATGACCACCTACAAATTGTACCTAATGACTGGATGCAAGTTGAAGAGGTTGGAAGTACCACCATTTACCGGAATGACAGCAAAAAGGTTTGCCAACTGCACATACAAGCTACACTGGTGATGCAGGGGAAGGCGATCCAAGCAGTAAGCAAAACGGGTAAAAAAAAAAACCCAAACATCAAGACAGTGCACAAAAGGTAGAAATTGTGCACGAATACATTACTAGATCAAAAGCAAAAAAATGCTATATTTGCACAAGAAACGTCAGTTTCATGGGGGAGGGAGGAATAGCTGTTTCCTTAAGCTCAAATCAGCAGTTAGTTGTGCCAGTAAATAATACCATAAATACTAGTGATAGTGCTTTATTTCTTACGGAAGAAAAAACCAATAATTCAACTGATGCTCCTTTTATAAATATTTTGTTTAGCTGATATGACGGAAATATTACACAGAGCACAATTACAAACAAATGCATATCTAATTTCCAAAAAGATGAATATGAAATGGTAACTTTAGCAGCAGTTAAAGAAAAACCTAAGATACCTATAACATTTAATTGAGGATGATTTAGAAATCCACAAATCCCTAAAAAAAAGGCTATTGGCAATAAACTTTGAATACAGTAGTCATGTGGTCAATGTTCTTGGCATTGGAAGAATGGCTTCCAGGATCACTAGTAGTTGGGGTTTTTTGGGCTTAAAACGTAATGCAGCAGGCAGCACAACCCAATACAAAGCATGCTTAGTAGCAAAAGGATATGTACAAATTCATGGAACAATCCTACTCTTAAAAGCGACATTCCTACAGCATGGTTGTCAACAATACATGAGACAATCGCTGCCGCAGTACAAAATAATTGGCATCTCAATAAATACAATGTCATCACAGTGTACTTGCCATACTGACTCGATTGTTAAGTTGCTATGCAACAACCTGAGAGCTTCATTGTTCCACGACAAGAATCAAAAGTACGCCAGCTCGTGAAGTCACTCTACGGGTAAAGCAGGCTGAACTGTGCTGGTATACGTAATGACAGAAATTGTACTCAAACATGGCTTGTTGCCTTTATGATGCATGTTAAAGACAACACTGAATAAGTGTTCCAAGACGTCTATGTCGATGATTTAATAGCTGCAGCACGAATAATGTGTAAGAAAAATTATTGTTGCAGAAAGTCTAGATTTCAACACTGATCTAGATTTCAAGTATCTCTGCCGTTGAATTTCCTTTTGGGAATTTAGTTCAATCGTGAGCCACAAGGTGTGTTACATACACACCAGAAGACATATATAGAAGACTAGAGGAAGCTTGTGCTACGCACGGCTGGTGTTGGCTACACCATTTATCCATGTTTCACCGAATCGAGTTTCTTCAGTTAACTTTTTGTGATCACTGGCTACTAAACGCCGATTTTCGTTCGCTTTGCTCAATCAATCAGTGCATGCTGTTGCTGGAAACAATTTTTTTTACAAGTTAATAATGTTAGTTCCTTGCTGTAGTTCATTCTAAGCACGGGTGGTGTTGGATGCACCATTTAAAAATTGGTGTGGTCAGGTCTATCTTTTGTGTGTCTATGTGGCGTCAAATTAAGTTTCTTTGTCTGGGACAGGCAAAAAGTAAATTGCCGACAATGCTTTATTAGTGTTTTGTTTTTATTTGCAGAGGTCTTATTAGTGCCGACCACTCTGCAATGTAGCAATGATAAGCCTCGTGCACCAAAATTGTAAAGTGATTGTCAAAGCGATTGTCAGATTCTGTTTTAAAAGTACTTAAAAGTAGTGCTGTTGATTTCTACGATCTACGTAGATATGCTTCAATATTTCTATATGGCATTTTGAAAACCTGTTGCTACCCCCATGCATACAGGGTCAATATTTAGTCAATAACACTGTACTTACTGCAGAAGAAGAAAAGGAAATGAAATGTGTGCCATACCGACAGCTATTTGGCAGCCTCACATAACTGGCATTCACAAACACGTCTTGATATTGCCTACGACGTAAATACAGGGGTGGGTCATTCCACTAATCCAGGACCTACACATTGGATGGCAAGATATCACAAAGAGGTTCTTGTGATATTTTCGTGAAACCATCGACAGAGGACTTAATTTTCATCCTATAGCCACACGTCCAGGGATTTTTGCTGATGCTAGCCATGCACCCAATGCGGACAATTGGTAATCCATTTCCAATGTTGTAGTGTATTACGCCGGTACACCAGCCCTGCGGAAGGCAACAAAACGAAAGATGGAGCAAATCCTACAGTGCCGGAACAGACTCGCTCAGTGCCATACAACATGCGAACTCAACAAGGTCCAAGCACGTTGAAACTGTGTACCATTTTGTGGAGACATCGCTTTGGAATATGTTCAGACTGAACGAAGTTGGGCTGACTTGTGTCAATATGCAAGTGCATAGTAACCTTTATCTTGGTGTCGCTTTTTCTGACAGGTAACACAATATGTTGATTGTAGAGGTGCTCCATGTCACACAGGGGCATGAAGAGTCCCCGGGCCGATGATCTTATTTTCTGGATGTGTACTGATTTGGGCACAAAACCACATCATCAAGACAGCCAATTGCTATAGTTCTTAATGCAGGCAACCCACAACAAGTGTTTAAGTGTCGTTTGAATAATAGTATTGTTACATTGTTAATATTTGCAAATAAGGCTGAACGTTTTTCAGCCTTCCCATCTTCGTCAACCTCTAAGCCTTCATCATGTCTGTAAGAATTTGTATAAATACATCCGTTGACCTTCAATCTATCTTTATTGGTGTGGTAGTATAGGTTATCATCCAATTCTCGAATGCTGAGAACGAAGAATGTTGAGGGCTGCAGGCCCGAGCCAATCTTGGCGCTTTGCAAGAGTGAATCAGGCCCGTTGCTATCGCAACAAATTTTTATTATTAGTATAACTGAGTTATCTACTAATGTCTGCGTCTCAGCATGACAATAATGAAATATGCAACGTCAATGATGATGTAGTACAACGCAAGGTGATGATATAGGTCCAACAACGCAAGGCTCTATAATGCAAGGTGAAAAGAAAAAAGAAAAGTTTTCTTTTGCGTAACCTATAGTGTTCTATTATAGATTAGGAATTGGCATTAGCGGATTTATTTGATTTGTAGTGTTGGAGATATTTCAGAAGAGAGTAAGGAATATAATGTTGGAGATGGTTGTGTTGGAAGTCAGTGCGTCCGACTTTTACATGGGAACAAACCACCCAAAAGTAAACAAAAATGTACCCCCAAAACCACCACTTTGAAAGTAAGTTTTAAGGAGCAGCTTTAAATTTTCAAAATGGGTGTCATATTGTAATGCATTTTAACACTTGAAATGTTACCTACATTGCCCGTTTTCAGTATTTATTACGGTAAAAAATAACTTACCATTTACAAATAAACTAAATTTACACAATGGGTGTAATTTTGGTTCGTTAAAATAATATGATGGAGTGCTGAGAACAAGAGCATTGTTGTATTTCTACATCCTTGCAAGGGCGGATCCAAGGGAGGGGCCGAGGGGGCTGCTGCCCTCCTCCAAGGCAAATAAACTCGGAAAAACTGCCGAAATTGTTGAAAAAGAGTAGTAAATTACGACAAAAATGAACGAAAAAGTAGCAAAATCACCCTGCGGCCCCCTCCAAGGATTTGTTTTGGATCCACCCTTGCATCCTTGCGTTGTTGCAAGAGGGCCTTAAAATCAAGCTGCTCTCACCCATAGACATCTCTAGACAGACTGTTTCGCCCTTGTTTGGGCTCGTCAGCAAAGAATACTCTGTGGATGAGAGCATAGAAGCTTGACGGTAGTAACTTAAGCTTAAAGCCGTACTAACTTCAGCAAGCTAAAAAGCAGAATTACTGCTTGTGTGGGGCTTCATTCTACTGAGATGCAGATATTGGTAAGGTAAGCTGCACACCCACATAGTCCATTCAATGTCGAACAACTTTCTCCTGTGCTCATATTTTCAACACAATACTATTACCACTATTTGGGAAACCAGCATAGACCGTTATGGTGATCGGTGTACTTTTTCTACCAAAATGGTAAATTTAATTTCCAGCATGCATCTCGCTTGAATGGTGATCAATGCAAGGTGCGAATTATCAGGGAAGGATTGCTTTATTATTATTATTTATATAAACTGTAAATCTTAAAAATCAATGCAAACCTCAGATTTAAAAAAGAATACGTACTGAAAATGTTGTTCAAACATTTTAACTGAAACCGTGCTTGAAATAGTTTAATTGAAATCTTTCTAGATAGCTTGCTACTGACACGATATGACTAATGGACACGACATGATGTACAGATAACGACTATAATATTGTTAGATAAATAGCCATAGTACTAATTATATATAAATATTCATGTAGAACCCAATAAAACATGTAAGCGAGTTCACTGCACTTTCCAATGCATGTTGATAAGTCTTGCATTTCTAACTTACCTACCTAGGATTTTTCTAGATCTATGCTACATGTACAATAATTTCCCAATAAAATAAATTAATATCCATCTTAAATAAGAATGTTGTACAGTATTACTCACTCTTACACTCCATAACGAGCCAAATTCAATTTGTTGAATCCTAAACTTGCCAGGTTAGCTTTTGATGCTGTCACAATTAATACTGGTGCATGGTAATGGAAGCTTGTTTAAGCTTACCGTAGAAAAAGCTCACAGCTTTTATTTCGTACGTCTTGAGTTTGTAAGTTTACCAAACAACTGTAACACTGTACATTTAGTTGTTTCGTTTTTATTTTGTTTGTTTCAGCTAGTAATTTGAATTTTTTAATGACATCGTTGATTTCATGTTGCTATAACAATGCATTTCAGAGTTTTGCTGTGCTGTCATTTTGCAGGCCAACACCGCTCATGCTTGTTAAGTATGACTAATGCCTTCAACAGTACCTAACGACGAATTTCGGTATTTTTGGGAGAATTGGAAGGTCAGTACATCACCACCGTTATCAAAGTGAGATTGATCGCAAATAATTACACAACAACCAGTTTAAAAGGGTTCTACTATTCCTGATTATTTCCTAGAAACGTCTTTGCAGGTTCAAGATGCCTGCAAAATGAAACACGAGTTTAACATATTTTAGCGTTTTTTTTGTTTACCCTTCCGGATGCAGTGTTAGTTTTGTCACTTTAGGGGATTTAATTTAGGGAAATAAACTTCCGAAGTGATGAAATAGTTTTTGAAATAAAGTGTCCGAAATTCATGCTTCAACATTAGTAACCGTCGCAAAAGCTCACACAAACCACTACAGTACCGTGTAATAAAATGTGCTACTAGGACTGCAAAAGAAAATTTCGAAATTCGAAGATTTTTATGTATTTTTTTCAATGCAGTGAAGGGGATGCCTTTGACAGTAAGTATCTGCAGCACTGTTAAAACATAGATTCTGATGTACGGGACAGTTTTATAGCCGTGAATTGAACTAACCCATCGGTAGAATAACAAAAGCCACTTACAGATAATTTCTATAAGGGTATTAATACTCACCTTTGTCAAACTTTTGGAGATTGTGGGGCACAATAAGGAGCACGGCATATCGAGGCAGAGATTGTTGAAACTCTTTCTGGGCTGCCTCCAGCATCTTGTCACTCGCATTCTGCATCTCAAGTGAGTGAATCTCGTGTGTCAAGTGTGGAAACAGCAGACTAATCACAAGCTTTGATTCTTGAATTGATTGTGTAGCATATATGCACGATACTTCTTCCTTGCTGCCTGTGAACTTGGAGCGGAGGCTTGTTTTATTGAACAAATAAAAAAAAAGAAATTCAGGCTTTATAATACTACAATGAAGCTTATTATAATAGCTCTTTTCAGATTATGAAATGAATCTATTATTAGGAGAGAATAGGTTATTTAGTTGGGCAAGTTTCCGTAACGTCTGCTGCTGCTCTCTTAGGGTTACCTAAATTGGATCCAGAATCAATTGAAGTCGCCGCATTTTCTGAGGTGGTTAGTGTGGTAATGATTTACTGCGCGTTCATGGAGAAAAGAACTGGCGATTGTTAGCCAGTGTGCGCAAAAATGGGATTGAAGCATCTTAAACAGACGGTGTAACCTTATGTACATTCACAGTCCTATGAAAGTTGTGATATCCACCCAAAACCAAATTTGTTGGAAAACCCCCCCCAAGTTTCCAAAAACGGTCGGCCTTTGAAGGTAGTGATATCATTCCACCAGGGAAAGGCCGCCAAGGTTAATCCTATTAACCAAGTTAATCGCACATACTAATAGTTCGAAAGTTAAATGAAAACTAGAAGATTGCTACTAGCGGTAGCAATCTTCAAGTTTTCATTTAACGTCTAAAGTATTATTCGGTGCGATTAACTTGGCTAATAGGATTAACCTTGGCGGCCTTTCCCTGGTGTAATGATATCACTACCTTCAAAGGCCGACCGTTTTTGGAAACTTGGCGGGTTTTTCTACCAGTTTTGGTTTTGGGTGGATATCACAACTTTCATAGGACTGTGAACGTACACAAGGTTACACCGTCTGTTTAAGATGTTTCACTCCCATTTTTGCACACACTGGCTAACAATCGCTGATTTCGTTCGCTTCGCTCACTCAATCAGCGCATCCCCTTCAGTTGTTTTGTTTATCCCTGCACCTTCGCCTTAATTTTTCAAGATTTCGTTTACATTTAGTCATGCAAAACCCCCGAAGGTCGCTGTTACTAAAACAGCAGAACGCGAAACATTTTATTCTTGGGTTATTAACAAAAAACACATTAGCTCGTGTATGCTCGTATTGTTGCGTAACCATCATCTAACATGCATCCATTTATTCTTACGCAATCCACGGTAACGTTAGTGTTTCTTTATTTTGTCCTTCGTTACAGTTCAGTTTTTAGTTCGTCCAGGCTTTTACAATAAATCTAAGGACCAGTCTTGATTGGTCAAGCCACTGTTGCTTAAAATCTTTGGTTGCAACTTGGAAAAGAAACGAAATTTAAATTCGCTGGTGACGAATTTCAA
>JAHWFP010071980.1:0-14474 GCA_023313725.1 Lithobius niger | reverse complement strand
ATGCATCCGTGTGCAAAAGTTCAGGTACGTAGGCCTTCTCAATTTTGTGCTAGCCATGAGCAAAAAGTCTATGGGATTTAACATGGGAAAAATCTTATTAGCTAGCTAGACTGAATAACTAGCTAGCTAGACTAACTAGACTAACTAGCTAACTAGACTAACTAGCTAGACAGTAACATAAAAACAACGTTATTGACACATCTTTTTCTTTATGATTGGTGGACACTCATCCTTTAAATTTTGATTTTTCTTAATCTCTGACCCTTCCCCTTACATTTTCTACAATTTGAAACATTTCTGTCGCATTGGGATTTATCCTCAACATGCCAAAATAAGCCTTCAGTTGCTTACAGTTAACAGACACGTGTCTGCTAGTGAGCCGCCTTTTTATCATTAACAATCATTTTTTTAACAATCGGATGTCTACAATGGGATGATCTACTGTGGTGTAGAAAAACACCAGCCACGTGCAGTTGTTGTATTCACGGCCCACGAGCTCCAAATAGTGTTTATGTTTACAGCCGTTTCAAGTGGAAGTTTGGAGAAACGCGATGCTCACTAAACAATATGCAAATCAGACAATGCGGCGCAAGCCACACAATATAACAGCATGAGAAGCTTGGCGGTTATTGCATTAGAACCAACAAGTGCCAATTATTAAACTACGTGCAGGATATTGCATCAAAGCAAGCAGCCAAGTGGCCACTTGTGAGCAGGGGGTCGCAACTGTACTAGAAACAATGCATTCCAAACCTTCGCACTCCTTCGCCTTCGCCTTCCTTCCAATGCTTGGCCGACGTCAATGGCGCCAACCAACATCCAGTTCTCGTCTGAATGATTGCCGAAGGCCAATCCTGCATTATACTTATTTATTTTATTAAAAAAAATTATTATAACCTCTCCTATAAAGACCATGACAACAATTTCAGATTAAAACGACAATTTCACGAATCTCATTCAGGCGAGAGCAGAGGCGAGTGCGAGAACTGAATACAACCGTAGGTGCCGCCGTATAAACAAACATGGCGGCGCCTGGTTGTATTCCGTTCTCACCTGAATGAGATTCGTGAAATTGTTCTTTTTAATCTGAAATTGTTGTCATTCTTTTTATAGGGGGGTTACAATAATTTTGTAAATAAAATAAATAAATAAATATATTTTAGGATGCCATACTGCAGTTTACCATATATCGACCTGGTATCCCATAATTCATTATTTCTGTCGTAATTGTGCGATGAAGGTCGCATGTATTGAGCAGGTTGCCATAAATGTGAAAACGCTGTATATCTTAAAAATGATGCAAACAACAATTTCTAAAATCGAACAGCTATTGGAAACTTAGTTCAAACTTTTGCTTGTGCTAGGATAAATTTTGCAAATGTATCACAGTGCAACAGTACCCCTGCATGTTTTACCCTACTCGTCGGACTTGCGTTTCCCCAATAGTGTGTACCCCGTGAAAATCATCGCCGCGGCTGCCATCCCATAATCTTAAAGTGGACGTATTGATGCTGGCGGCACCTTCAGTCATGAATCTGCTTGTCCGGTAAATGCAGTTTACCATATATCGCCCTATACATGGGCCGCCATTTTCCTGTCCCAGAAAGCAACTCAACTGACTCGGCTCCTGTGCTCCGAATGCGGTGAGTGGCTTTTTTCTAACCCCAACAGATCGGGGGACCACGCGCTGGATGAACGATTTGCTTGTGCCTTCCTGCATGAGCTTTTGACGTAAACAAACAAGCTGACGTGAATAGGCAGCAAAATTCCTTTTAAACGTCACGCCACGTGTCCTCTCTAGGTTTTGCGTGAGGTCCATGAACACAGTCTTACGCATTCCTAATTTTAAAAAAGGGTTTCACACAGGTTTTTTTTTTTAATGTTGCGGAACAATGGCTTTTTGAAGTAGTTGTCACGTTTGTTCCGTATTTTGGTCTACTTTGTTGAGAAGCGAAGTGCGCTTTGTGGTGCGCATTGTTTTGTGACTTTTTCTCACAAAGTCAGAGCTTGGCTTGGCTTGGCTTGGCTTGGCTTGACTTGACTTGGCTTGGCTTGTATTGGTCTTGGCTTTTTGTTTTTTGGTAGAGAAGGGAGGCATATTGTAACTTCTGTCATCGAGAGGCAAACATGTTGGTGCTGCTATGTAAATCCATGATTGTGATAAATTTTAAAGTTACACCTAATAATGTTTTCAAGGATACAAACAGATGCTCTTAGCAGACCATAACTGCCGTGTTGATACACTGGTAACTTAATTTCTAGTACATGAGCTAAGTGTAATGTGCACTAAGCTAACTGTCATACAATGTTGTTTTGTACGGCCCGACTTTTGACACCTATGATTAAACCTGATCTTACGTTAACCGTTAGGTGAAATTTCCGCATGTTTCCTTTCGCAACTTCCAAGATTCTTACTGTCTCCGACATGTTCTGCTCTTCCCATCGTTGCTAGTAGTCGGTTTGGTAGTGATATACGAACCTTTACGAACATGTTATATTTTCCGGTAGCAGACCCGTAATGATTCATAGTTAGAGGCGTGCACCTGTCACCAAGGCCTGTATTTACTCCATTGGTTTTTTTTTTAACAATAACTGTTTGAAGTTGATGTTTTGAGATTAAAATGCCAAACAATGTCAAAGTAATAATTTTAAAAGATCAATGAATAAACGATTAATTATTTACATCGTTACCCTAGCCAAATTTCACATAAAAAGGTGATCATCACACAGTAAGTGTCACTTTTGATTGAGAGTTACTCGGTTCATGCACAATACTGTGGTACCATCTGGCATTCAGCGGCAGCGTACCAGAACTTGATCCCCATACACTAATTGGGCAACCGCACTTCCCCTTAATTCCATGTCCTCTCTCCTAATGTTATATTAAAACTCACTGGTAGTTTCATTGTCTTTTACAAGCTGTGTAGAGAAATGTTATTCACCACAACATAGGTTGCAGTTCCAAAATTACCACCGTTACTCAATTGTTTTCTATGAAAGTGAATGAGTGGAGTGGGGAAAAAAGGTGTACAGTACATAACGGTTTTTATGCCTAATGATGTCCGTCTGATTTTCATACTTTTGGGTTTGAAAAAAATAATCTACCAAGTTACCAAATGATGTATTATTGTTTTTGCTGTTTGTATTAGATTTTGTGCGTTTCGTGATACTTGCTGTTACTGGCTGTAGCCACTAAGTCTCGTCAACTGTTAGGTGCAGTATCTGTTGATGCAGTATCCTATCACAATTTTACTACAGTTTTACATTTGAGTTCACGTAAATATATTAAAACTTATTTCTTTATTTCTTTATTTAAACAAGGTTTATTATATTTTATTGCAAAAGGAAGGAATTGGCAGCTTGCATGAAATAATGTCAGACTACGACATCATAATTTAATCATGGACGATAATAAAGTTAAGATTAAAGTAATAAGTTTTCTCAACTAGACACCATGCTTCTGTATTGCACTAGTTGATTGTCAAGTTTATTTGATCAGGAAGCAATTAGAGACCCAGCCCTAGTAATACGTTGGTATTTGTAGGCAGCTATGCTTAAAGCCTCCGAAGATGGCTGCAAACCTGTCTTCAGTAAAGTCAATAGATGTTATTTTATTTAACCAATAATATACAGGGTGTTTAAAAAAAAGCTACACGTCGAATTTTTCTAAGCCCAACAACCATTCCCCGTTGCTATAACCCTTATCTCTGACCTCAGTAAAGAAATCATGAAAGTTATTCCTGACTTTAGGAAAGAAAGCTTTTATTTGCATTTTAAACAAGAACGCAAAAGGTAACAAAAGATTGTAAAACCTTGGTTGGTGGGGGGGGGGGGAGGACCAAAAGAAACAATATGTGCGTTTATTTTTTTATGTCAAATAGAAAGAAACAAAAAAGCATTTATTTGGCCTTCAAATAAAATAAAAGTAAATTCAGTGTATTCCAATATTTTCAGGTAATTAGTTGCACTGAAACCCTTCCAACCTTTCCGAGAGCTAGATAAACTATAACTACTTTGTTTTTATACCCAAGACCAAATTCAACAATTCATTCTTAATTATAATATTCATCTAACTTTACTATTATTAAACACAAAATAAATTCGTTAAACTTCTATTTCAAACGAAGATGATCATTTACATACAAATTAAATTTTTACGAAGTATGTTCAGGAGCTTCTAGATGCATTATCCACGTTATTAGTCTTGCTTTGTATTTCATCTCTTGTTACAAGACCGACTGGGAAAGCAGGTACAGTTTCTGCTTTCCAGGTCCAGTCCAGTTGATTTGACATCGCTAGAACCCTATTTTACCAAAGCAGTACTAAGAGGCGTTAACCTTCTGGCAAGACCGAGAATCGGTATGAAACCGGGAAGCTAGACACATGATCTACCTCAGTTGGCCTTGGCATGAAGAAGCAAAACTCCATCCTACTTTAAGGTCGTTTTAACACTGTTGCTAGCAAGTTATGCATGCATGGACTAATCGCAGCACAAGTGACATTTTTTATATATATTTATTAGCTAAAGACCTACGTAGGCCTTCATAGTGCAATTTTTAATGTAGGTTAATTGGGAAAGTAGTTACGATCACTCGTCCTACAGGTTGGGCACGCATAGACTAATCGCAGCACAAGGGAGATTTTTCACACGTATTTATTAGCTAAAGACCTACGTAGGCCTTCACAGTGTAATCTTTAACACATAGGTTAACCGGAAAAGTAGTTACGGTCACTCGTCCGACAAGTTGTGCATGCATGGACTAATCACAGCACAAGGGACATTTTTCACAAGTATTTATTAGCTCTATAAAGACATGCATAGTCCTTCATAGTGTAATTTTTTATGTAGGTTAACCGGGAAAGTAGTTACGATCACTCGTCCGACAGGTTGGCATGCATGGACTAAAAGCAGCACAATTAAAATTTTTCAAACGTATTTATTAGCGAAAGATCTACGTAGGCCTCCAAAGTGTAATTTTTTTAACACGTGTTAACCGGGAAAGTAGTAATGATCACTCGTCCAACAAGTGACCGCTTGGGATTGCAATTCAGAATGAGAGATGGAACACTGGGTAGTTTTATGGTACACAATAGGGTGTCAAATATTTTAGATTACACTGTTGTTATAAACAACTATTTCAGCAATCAATTCAAGCAATGAATTCAGCAATGAATACAAAAAAAATTCAAGAGCCTTAGCTCGAGGATTTATTTTTGCAATTGGAGAAACGAATATGGATATGGTAATAACAATCAATACATTCCAGCCATTTTTTTTATCAACTTCCACGACATTGGATTTCAGGGGATTGAACTGCCTAAAGCAGCAACTAAAAATGTAGCTTTAAGGTTGATAAATAGTAAATCTCGTTCGGGTATATTTTAAAGTAAATGTGCCTAAAGCAAACAACATTTTCATTATTCTAGACTTTTAACATACAAATATCCATATTTGCCGTTTTAGAGTCGTCAGTGGCATTTACCTGTGTGAAATTGTTCAAGGAGTGACAGAATTTTTATGTTTCAATAGCCTATCCTTTATTTTAGTATGGCATCAAAAGTATTTTATTGTGATAACTTTTATATTTTTCTAAGCTTCAAGTTTTGGCTTAAAGAATATTGAATTTTTAAGTACATTTTTTATATTTTACATTTTAGTGACACAATTCATAACTCATAATCAATATTTAAAAAATGGCATCATCCATTTTGTAGGGGTGTGCGATCATAACTTTTTCAAGTCGAGACGAGTTCGAGTCGAGTTGGGGGTTGAGTATCGAGTTTCGAGTCGAGTTCGAGTTTGAGTATGGTTTTACAAACTAAGAAAAACTCGGGGAATTCTATGATTTTTCACAAAAAGATCTGGAAAACTCCGGGAGAAAAGCAAAGCCAGGTTTTTGGGCCAAGGCCAAAGTGAATTAAACACAGTATGTTAAGACATTGTGGTAAAAATTATATCTTTATACTTTTGTATTGAAACCTAAAAGTTCAATAAATAGACCTGACTTCTTGCAACGTGCCAGCCATAGAAACGAGTAAAACTGTTAACCCATCTGCGAAGAAAATTTCCTTCCACAAATTACGATAAATAACCTGGAAATTGACCTCAACTACTCTGAAAACCTGGAAAACTCGGGGGAAATCTTTCAGTATTTTGGTGGGAACCATGCAAAAGCTAAACCGAATAAATTAGTTTTTTCCTGTATTAAAAACACTACACACACGACAGTCACTATATAACTACAAGAAATATTCTACAGTTTTTAAGCATTTTTTTCTACAAAACTTAGGTAAATGTGGTAAGTTTTGTTGCAATTTGGTGAATATATTACGATCTTTTTTGCTAATACTCAACATAGATCTCCTCTGTCCCAAACTAAAGCTTGTAGAAGTGAGAACGTCTCAGACTGACTGACAGAAGCAAAAATGAGTAATGAGATTCCCATCGCGAAAATTTCGAGTTTAAAGTTTTAGGATCGAGTCAAGTTTAGACAACGAAGTCAAACTCGAACTCGACTCGAAATTTCGAGTTTTGCACATCCCTACCATTTTGTTTGTTGATGTATGGTACAATAATAAAAGTATTTTTATTATTACTATACTATACAATTCCTTCAAGAAATTATATCCAAGTCAAACACCAATTTAAACCAGCAAATGCTGTAGGATACTCATTTTCTTTCCCATTTCAGTATCGTCTTAACATTCCGGAAGTATTATATGCATTTTCAATGAAAAATCGGTAAGGTTACCGAAATCACCTTCAGGAAATGTGATGGATCTTTGCAGAAACTTACCCATAATGTTAAAAAAGAAATTCTAGTGGTAACAAACTGTTTCGTCTTGATTATCAACGAGGGTAAACAATGACAGTCAAAATCTGGGAACTAACTAAATCAAAATTCAAAAGCTTGGATGTTTACCTGCACGGACAAGTAGCATTGGCTACAGCAACATCTTCAGGACCAAGCAGATGTTCAAGTTTGCCATTATAGATGTTTGTTCCAACTACTACTACTGCGTATGCCATACCACTGCAAAACATGAGAGGCAATTAAATCTGCGGGAAAAAAGCGACAGCAAAAACATGCACAAGAAATAACGCAGTACGGTCGGCAATGCAGCCATCATGTACTTGCATTTCATTTGAGTGACTTGATTCGGATTCCAACCAACAAACGAGTATCTCCTAACCAATATCAATATGGCAACTTGTCCATTGACATGACCATAGGGGTCAGTAAATAAAAAAAAAGAGTAACTATGTAATAAAAACTGATTGATGCAGTTGAGAGAAATATATAAAATACTTAAGGGTATAGACGGAAAGGAAGGATATAAAACAAAAGGAGCACAAATGTTCACTAGTACAGATCAGTTTTGCATAAAATTCACATATGCTTAAATTAACTCTTAATAAAAACTGAGATACAATATTTCAAATGCATCATCTATTTGGGAGAAACGGTTCTTTTTTTTTCTTATTTAGGTTAGCCTTGAAGTTTGGCCTTCAGCGTCTGAGACATACTGGATAATGAAAAGGATCACTGTTGAAGGAAAAGACGTATTGTAACATGGACAGAATGAGGTTACTGTTAATAACATTCTTGGAAATTGTTTTGTTGCTAGGTCCATGTAAGAAAAACAACAGTAGCTAGCTCCACAATGTGCAGCAGACGAAAACTGTACATGGTGGTCGGTCAAGTCAAGATGATGATGTTAAGACCACGGCTTTCTCAAATTCTCACTACATATTAGCAACATTGAACAACATTCAGTGTCACAGTGGTTGTAGGGAGCGGAATGGAAATTGCTCTTTACGAAAGAAACTGGTCAGTACAAGGTAGAGTTATCGAATTTTCCCATGCTGATATTAAAGTAGCAAATTTGGTGAACCATATTGTAAACAAATGTATCTCCACTAGTGATAAGCTAATTATTTCAAGGGAAATGCTTAGGAAAATTTAAGTGATTAAGTGACCGCTCTGTTGCTGAACAAGTAAATCCTCAAATCATCCAGATGGGGAACATTAGTACTAGTAACTAAACTCGAACTTGGTTGATAATTATTTTAAGAGAGAGTAAACTGTTTGTAGATAAATATCTAAATATTTCAGATAATCTAAAGTCTAGTAAGTATAGCGGGAATAACGAAACTGTGTAAACGTAGGGAAAACGTAGGAGTGTGAATCAGCAAGAGAAAATGTAGATTGTTTTCCACTGTTAACTTGAAATAGAAATGATGTTGAAATTTTTTGTTTAATTGTCGAAAATAGGATTATTGTTCTAACACCAAAATAAGATGGTAGAATGATGAAGCTGTTGAATACCGAAAATGTTTATCCCAGAATTAGTCAAATATTTTGGGAGTTCCTAAGACTGCTAAACAACGTCGTCTTACAGTATGGAAAGCAAATATCCCAGTTTTTGCTAAAATAGGAAACAGTTTAAAAGTAGAATTCGGAGAAGGTATCACCAAACCGTGAGTAAAGTGAAATGCTGCGAAGGCAGAATTGTCAAAATGAGCTGATGGTTGCAATTCGTTCCTCGCATTGTCATCTAGGAAGGAGTTGGAAGCAAAGGCAGGAAGAATTACTCGGGACCGAAAATGAGGGGGCATGACCTCTCTATCTCCTCCCCACACAACATCCAAACGGCTGATTTGGAAATAGACCTCAGGCTGAAAAACGGGAAGTGGATGAAACTACGAATAAAGGTCAGTAAACACCAAACAAGAACAAAAAAATTTCTTTACGAAGTAAAACGGCAAAGAAGCGAGTAAAGACGTTTGGATCAGTAAAGCAGAAGTGTTCATTCGAGTGAATAGCTGTTCAACATCAGACAGAGATCAGGATACATTCTGTAAACGGAGCAAATGGGAAGGCATTGAAGGGTTATTTCCATGAATATAACCTCGCAGGGTCGCAAACGATGATATTATAACTGAACGCTTCAGTTTGAAATACAAGATAGAGGTATTTTGGAAGAACACATTTGAAAATCGTGTACCTTGTTCATGCTACTCCTACTACATCAGGTCTAACGTGTTAACTGTCAGGTGTTTTACCTGAAGGGCAGGGCGGTTACCAACGGCAAATATGATGCCGGCCCGGGAGGCCCGGCCGTTTAGGCATCCAAAGTCGTGTACCAACGGCCTCTCACGCCCACTTATAGGCCTACTGGATCTTGGACTGAAGCTAAATTAAAGTGACTTGCGACTGAGCTACCAACCATGCACACGTGGAAGATTAGAGGTCCAGGATCTTTTTTAGGAAACATTGTATAGCCTATGTAGACTTAGTTTTGGGCAAGTGTTTTGAAGCAAAAAGTACATGGGCAGTATAGTATCCAATTCTTCTTTATTCATTGCATGTCAGGCGGGGAGAAAACTATTCAGTCAAGAACACAGTCCTATGGCTCGGTTGGGTTGCTACGTGTTTGTACTAGTCTGACTGAGTTTTAGCGTACTAAGAATTGGTTACCTCTCTCCTCGGTACAACATTACGTCGGGCTACTAAACTCCAAGCCTACTGACGAATTCCCGGCTATCTTTGGCGCAGAACAGCCCGACGATTCCCAAGGGCAGCAATAAATCGATGTCCCAAGGGAGGAAGAATATCGTTGGTGGATAACTTCTATCGACTTATCCCGGTCATAAAAATGGCGGATGCCGGCCCCATTTTGGTCCAACTTGGCACAACGAGAGATAGAGATGGCCGTTACTTTTTGACCAGCAAAACTCAACCGTCGCTCGACCAAGATGCGAACACAATATACAAGAATGTAAAAACAACTAAACGGTGAGGGCGATCAACAGTACTGTGTTCTGACTGACAGTGTTAGGGAGGGTTTACAACGCTTTAGCAATAATGCTAAGTTTCACCAGTTTTGTCACAGACTCAATACAAGAGGTAAATTGCTTAGTGAAGTGTACAATACAGAGGCGTATTACAAACGTATCAACGTGAGTGCATTGTTTTAACAAGTAGTTGTTGAATTTCCCCGGCCGAGGATTTAGCACTCAAAGCTGACATTAAGGTGTACAAGAGTTTACAAGATAATTAAAACTAGACTAGAGAACTAAGCAAGTGACTAAATAATTGTGTCCCGAAGTGACGGCTATGTCCCTACGGACATAGGGAGAGGGAGCATTTTTTAAGGTAAGTGAATGTAGTTGTGGGATTGTTTACTTTTGGTGTTTGGACCCGTGGGTGTCAGGACAATCCCTAACATTAACCAATATTCAAATCATTACCCAAGAGATTTTCCTTCGTAAATTATGGATTCATACACTTACTTCTGGAATGTCACAAGTCATAACTTTCACTCACAGATATTAAATTAACAGAGTTGTTTTTCTAACTAGCAAAAGAATTTTAACATTCAAATCAGTTGCTGATTTTAATTCATTATGTCCTTAACTCTTACCATGTGGTTGCAGTTACTTGCTTCAATGTATCTGTGAACCCCTGAATTTTATGCATGACATCTGCATTTTCGCATGAAATTTGCATTCTCTTGTAGGTCACAATCGCTATCTTTTCATGTTCGAACTCCACCAATATTTCATCTAGTAAACAACAAAAATTAGCATTGTAGAAAGTATGAAATAATTCAAAACCATTTATTAGTGAGAATTGGTGGAAATCCTTACTGTAAAGTAGTCACCTGTACGAGTTGGTTAGAGATGTGCTCTACATCATCAAGGCTAATTTTAGGTCCTTAGTTTTAAACAATAGGTGTTTACAGTGCACAAAAATGCCAAAGTGATAATTTAAAAATATAATTTAAAAAACAACTAAGTCAGTCAAATAGAGGGATACTGGCGTAGGACAAGCCTGCTTCTCGTGATAAGTTTCAGTTTCGATTCACTGTGTGGTATTAGCATAGCGCATTAAAATGCATAAACTCCTTACAATGATTAGCCGCGTGACTCCTGTTGTTTTCCTATTTGCTCCTTCGATAATGCATAGTTGGAAACCTGCATTATTTGTCTTTTTATGCATGATGAAATAAAATTTCTACCAAAATTCAACTTTCTTTCAAATTTCTACAGAGTGAAGAAGCATCCACAATACCAACCCCCCTATTTCACTCCTGCTAATACCAATGGCAACATTCAGGATTTCTAGTCAGTAACTGCAGGTATAAAAATACAGTATGACACAACTCAATGTTTCCCAAAATCAAGTTAGCACCAGACGAATGATTGTATTCTCACTTTTTATTCTTACTCTTTTGCTGACTAGACAGATTAAAAAGAGTCATTTTTAGTCGCTAGGTCGGAACATATTTTTACTTCGGGGGTCGCCAAATTGGTACAGGGGCCAAATTATTTTACAGTTGATTCTATCACTTTGTGTTACCACCCTCGCATCACATGGAGCACCCCTTACAGTAATGCCTTACAGTTATGCTTAAGTACCCTTATCCGAATTAAAATGTATCTACCTGGTTCAAATTAAAAAAAAAAACCATCAACTTCCTCTCATCCTAAATAACGCTCCATCTCAACAACTCGGCTGAAGACCTAGCACCCCTCTCTCAAAGCACTCCAGTTGCTAAATGTTTATCGCCACTGGGAACCAACTCTTTCCAGTCAGCGCCTGCAGATCAAAGTTACGTCTTCTGCTTACTCACCTTTCTTGTGCCTTACTAATGTCGGTGGTCGGATCACGATAACAGCATACTCTAGAATTTTTTCTCTTGCCATGTTGGTCTTTTGTAGGGCTATTTCCTCGGCGATGTTAGGGAATATGATGCTCAATTCCTTATGGGCAGCGGCTTCATTGTGGCTAGCATGGAAGGCGTTGTGGAAACCTTCGCGGCCATAGCGAGCTCGCAAACTGTTGAAGAACAGCACAGCATTGTTACAACTGTATAACTGTACAAGACTGATGAATAACGGGGGATTTAATTGTTCTGGAACCATTATTCCTAATTAACACTAATTAAGGTAAAACAATCTAAAATGAAATTAATTATCTTTACATTTTATCCCGTAACTCCATTGTAGTATCTCATACGATAAATTTAGGTACTGCAATCTTTAACAAACGCTATGTATGACCCTTTATTAACAGCTGTGTTGTTTACGAGTCAATTTTATAACCTGAAAGTCTGCATTCTTGTATGCACCGGTGAGCCATTTGTGGACAAATACTAAACAGAAGAGGCTGCAGCATATGTACAAAACGAATCACACGCTTTATGTCATATACCAGCAAACTACAATCGCTCAAGCCAGCCAAAGGTCGATAACATTTCCATAAATGTTATTGCAAACAATGATCGATTTCATCATTAGCCGTTACTGTTGAAACCGAACGAAGTATTACGCTACCATCTTTGCTGGAAGCAGCAATGAGCAAAACTGTTTATTCGTCCACAAACCAACACCATTTCTGGGTGACAAAATAGTGACCACACTCACAGTGGATAGAGTTGTCCAGTATTTTTGTCCAAGCTACTATAGCCTTCAATCCTAGTGCAAATTACACCACAGCACTGAACTAGTGGCAGTGTTAGGTTGTTGAATGGGCCCTGGTGTATTGGCTAGTTGGCGTTGACGTCTTGAGATGCAGTATTCATATTAGGACGAGTCTCGGACCGCAACTTATGATGAGACGTAAGATTGACTTGATATGTGAATCGCCTTGCGGTTCAAAAATGTGACATGATGTGACTACAGTTCTTGGACTAAGACTTAGAACGCTACTTGACTTGCAACAGCCTGTAACATAGAATATGACTAACTTTAAATGCATCTTGTCAGTATGGGACTTGTCAGCATTAGAGGTGCACCGATGTTGACATCGGACATCGGAAATCGGCCGATGTTGGCTGTCCGATGTGAAAAGCTGGCCGATGTACCAAAATTTTTTTTTTTTAGCAATTTCATTACCTAAGCTTAATTATTCGTAGTTCATATTAAGATTAACACAGTTCGTTTAAGATAGCGTAGGCGTAGTAAAATTGCAATTCAAGCCTATAAACAACGTTTTGTAATCTAGGTCACTTTGGAGTTTGTTAAAAAAAAATTGTCGTCACCCATGGAGACTGGAGTGAGGCACTAACGAAATAATTGTTCTTGAGAAAACTATTGCACACAATTATTCAAACTTACTACAAGCACGCAACAGATATTCATTACAGTGCGCAGAAAAAATTCACATTAAATAGCTTTAATAGTTTCGGAGTACCATTTAAATTACGGGTGGTATAATGAACTAAAATTGAAAATCTCCGTGTTGACAAAACGCGTCCGAAAGTTGGCGTTAATTGGGCTAAAAATCGTTGTTCCCACCTGATAAGCGATAGTGTGAAGATTTATAGGCTCCTTTCCGTTTTAGTTTTTTATCGTAGCTGCTGTTTTAATTTTTTTATGATGTGAAACATCATCGTTCTTGTGATTTTCAACGACGAACGAACCATAGCGACAAACTGAAACACGAGCGCTCACGTGAAATACGAATCGAGCAGTGGCGGCCATGTTGAAATCGCGCATTAGCCAATGAGAGCTCGCAAAATCTGTCACGTGGTGCCAACTGGCCAATGAGAGAACGCGATCTTCAAATGCTTTGGAAAGTTCGCTTGAAACAACCAGAAACGGCCTATTACAATCCGTCTGATTGGCCAACGCCAAATGGGCATCGAGAAAATATGTTGATAGGCCTGGATAGACGGGAATTCCAGCATTTCAACGAATCCAAGATGGCGGCGCCCACTCAACTGGTTCGGCCGCTACCGCGGATCAGAAATGAACAATTTTCTGCTTTCTAACTTCGGAAAAAAAGAACGAGATCAACATTTTTGCAGTTTTTAGTGGGTCTATGCTCAACTAAAGTGCTTTTTTTTTAAATTATAGACATCGGTAACAACTTATTTGGTACAGAAATCGATGCACAACATGTCAGATAGCGAATTTCAGCTTTTCTCAATTTGATATTTTGGCCTAAAATTGCGTTTTTTCAACCTATAATTTCCCTTCAAAGCTTTAACGTCGTTACTGCGTTTGGAATGATTTTTTTTTTAAAGTTAAGTGTCCCACCGAGTTCTGTTTCTTCAGAAAGACTGTTCAGTACTGGTAGAAATATTAGCACCAAAAATATCAGTTTGCTTCCAGAAAAATTAATGATGCTGGTATTTCTGAATCAAAATCTTCCATCTGTTAACTGGAAGTACTGATAGCCCACACAGTGCTTTTAACCTAGCAATTTATCTTTTAAGAGTTTTTAGTATTTTAATTAGTACTTAGCTAATAATGATGGTAGTTTTTTTTTACCGAGCTTTATTACCATTGACTGTAAAAGCCTGTATGTTAATATTACTATTCAGTAAATGAATGGTTTACTAACACATGCCTAATTTTGAAAATGTCGTTGTGGAACATACTGTGAAAATTCAAATTCAATAGCTACTAATTTCACTTTAAGTTCGCTCACTAACTAACATCGGTAGACATACATCGGCAT
>JAHWFP010071978.1:0-17224 GCA_023313725.1 Lithobius niger | reverse complement strand
ATGCACGAACTGTCTTGTTGGACAATTTCTCGATTCATGTGCGGATTGTTAAATGTTTATTTTTGTAAATTGCGTTATGTCTAAGGAAGAAGTAAAGAAGTTTGAATTTAACAAGTCTGCAGTGAACCCTTGAAATTACATTGGTGGCAGCGGTGTAGCCGTACTTTCACGTCGAGGAAGCAGCTGGATTTCATGTCGATTTGTTCGAGTTTCAACGGTCAGGGTGCTGTCTTTGTGTCTACATTGGCAGTGGTGAAGCAAATTGCGTCTGCAGGTTTACGTTAAAAGAAAAAAAAGGTTAGCGAAGTTATTACCAACTTTTTTTTAACGCAATCCTGATAACACATAAATGGTCCGTGAAGGGATGGACAATCTTTAATGAAGGTTGGAGCGCGGGGGGGGGGGGGCGCCTTTATATACCTGTATTTACCACAACCTATTTTTTTTAACGTATTATGCCGTATTATTTTTCCATAGTGTGGGATGGGTCACGGACGGTGGGTCACATTTTGTTCTGTATTGGGTGGGTCAAGTGGGTCAGACTTCGAGTGGGTCGGGTGAGTCATGGGTCGAAAAAATTGACCCACATCCATCTCTGGTTGGACTTGAGAATCGGAATCGTCTAAGCGAGACGGCAGGAGGGGCAACTTTCAGCAAAAGAGCACAGTTACTTTTAGTAGACATTTTTTTTGAAGGGGGGTGCGGGGCGGGGGACTTTTCTATTAATTTTTTGTTGTTGTTTCTATTTTTACCCTTTTTAAGCCCTTTCAAAGTCTTTTAGCCCCCTTTTTTGCCCTCTTAGGCGCTATAGGCCGTTTTTAGGCTTTTTGCCTTATCTCAGGCACCACCGCACAGCAGTTGTCGGTACAAAAGGGCAATTTCTTTTAATCAAAAGGGCATTTTACGAAAAAAATCAGGAGCAATGTCCTCCCCCCCCCCGTGCACGCTACTGGTGAGAATGATCAGGGTTGGACTGGAAACTTAGTGGCAGCCATTTTGGCTCTCATGGCAATACTTTCAATGACGAAAACTTAAGTGGGTGCCTTCCCCATCTGTTTTTTTGTACGTGCCTTCCCCATCTGTTTTTTTGTACGTGCCTTCCCCATCTGTTTTTTTTTGTACGTGCCTTCCCCATCTGTTTTTTTTGTACGTGCCTTCCCCATCTGTTTTTTTGTACGATATCACATCTTTTGGTTGTTACCGGATTTCCTTGTATCGCTTGCAATATTTTTTTCCCATCCGTAGTTGAGTATTATTATATCCTGTTCTTCACTCTGTCATATGCTTTTTTTTTCAGTAAACTGTAAAGTATTTTTAGGGATAATAGGAAATAAAAAAAAACTATATATTTCTATCACCAGACAAATTATTCCAGTTTCGTTCCCTTACGTCGTAAATTAGATAACGTAATCGAGATAAAATGGCAGCCCGCACTTCTCCGCGTTCTTATCAATCAGGATGGGTACGTCGTGGTAAATCAGTGCTTCCACGAAATTGATTAGTGTGTAATGTTTCTGCGATCAAAAGATTATTAATTTCAGACGGTTCAAAGTTCTAATCGGATAACGAGCCAAGCCGCTGCATTTCATGTCTCGTGGCGTGATTACAGTCAAGTAAAGCTCAGAAGCCATTCAACCTTGTAGCTGCTAAGACTGAAAGCGGTTTAAACCTGTCATTTTCATGGTAGACATTCTCTCTTCCTTTTCATTTCGTGGTAATGGCCTCGTTTTTTCTCGTGTCTTTGTATTAGTCAATAGCCTATGTGACTAGGAATACTTCGACCATAATTACCTGTGGCAAATGTTATTAAGAAGCTCGCATTCTCAATAGACAGTGACTTATTACAAAAGTATAGACGCCTGGATACTGTACGGAAGGTAGGCTATGAAATTTATTTTGTATTATTTTTTTCCCGTTTGAATAGCCGTTTGATTTTAGTACTGATCGAATTGGGAGGTGTGTACAGAATGAAAATTTGAATACATGTTGCTAAAATCGCTAATTCGGTGGGGATTGGTGATGATTGCTTGAGCGGAGACAGATCGAGGGTGTATGAACCGTTTCGCCGAATACTGTTCTCCCTAATTTTAATCAGTGTCTTAATTTTCGACGAAACGGGAATACCCGTTTCGCCGAATCCCGTTTTAACCGAATAATTTTTTTTAATAGGTGCCTCGCTCACGCTGCCATGCTCGCTGCGGCTAAAGATATAACATGAGAAACAGCAACTAATCATAAATTCATCTTTAACTTCTCCAATACAAAATGGGGAATGTGCAGTGAGTGATATGAGCAAGCACTTAGCCAGAAACACAGGCGAACAGTAAAAAAACATAACACAGTACATATTTTGAAACTATGCCTTCTTCAGAGAATAAAATATCAAAAGATAAAAGCACCTCGCATTACATTCTACGTTCCAGCTATTCGTACCCCTAACGACACCAACGTGGTGGAACGAAACTGTAATGTGAGGAGCTTTTATCTTTTTGTCTTTTTATTTTCTGAAGAAGGTATCGCTCCCCACTAAGTACGTTGGTATACCGAAATATAAGTTTTAACTAATTATTTTTTTGATTGTTCGCCTGTGCTTCTGGCTAAGGGCCACCGCGCACACAGCGGCCAAGCCGCGCACTTGGCCGCAACTGCCAGCCTGTCACCGCGGCCACTGGGATCTCTGACAGCGTGCAGGCGGCCACAGAGCGACCATACTTGCTCCAGGTTCATTTTTCACCACGTGATCGAGAATTATCAATGAAAAACGGATGTTCTTTTGGCCGCGACGGCCACTGGTCGCGGTACTTGGTCGCTCAGTGCGCGGGCGGCCTTAGTGTTTGCTCGTGTAACTTAATCCAATTTTAATTTTTTTTCAAAAAATTTTTTAATTCGGCAAAACGGGATCCGCGAAACGGAAATTCCCATTTCGTCTACTTTTAATCAGGGCTTAATATTCGGCGGTAAACGGGAAAGATTTTCGGCGAGACGGGAATCGACGAAACGGGCCTGAAGTAATAAGGGTATAATGGTAGCAGGCGAATCATCCATTGTGATGATGGCAACTATCTTCATAGCAAGCAAGCGAGTTTGGGGGGCGTGTACGCAGCGACTCGCCTTTGCATTCTAACAGCTCAAATTTAATCGCGATGGCAAATGTATCGTTGCCATGGTACCAACGCTACGTGCATTAGTTAATTGTTTGCAGTCTTATAACCCGTGACAGTGAAATAAGAAATTCCTCCTGATGAAACAATTTTCTCAGTCTCTTGAGAACTCCTTATTATTGACTGTTTTCGTTGTGAACTGGCAGTGCTGAAACCACCGCCACGTTGTAATTTCAGATGATTGCTAGCCACGGGACTGCAATGGCGATTGATTGTATTGTATTGTTTTGTATTGTATTGTATCCTATTTTAAGGTCGTTGTATTGCGTGAACGCACCATTCCAGCACGTAAATGAGGGAGAAAGCTGGTTTTATTTAAGTTTTAAGAAAATAGTATACTATATAATTTTAAAAGGGCTGTATCCCGGTGACGGATTCCAGGTTTGAATGATTCTGGTCTCACTGAATTTGTTGAAAACTGGTCCTTGATCCTATAAAAGTGAAAATAACCTGCCTAATCACACGATACCCAACTTAACCTAACCTAACCAAACTTTATCTAAATTATCTTAATTTTCGTAAAAATATGATTTTTGCGTTTGCCGGGATCCATATTTGTAGAGCTGCGGTCCCAGCAATGCGTCCAAGATAAGCTTGAAACAATTACGGGCCAACCGGGACTAGAGACACTGCGTTTAAAAAAATAACTATTATTTGTTAGCGACGGGATAGTGGAGTATTTGCACGGGCACGGGCGAATCGAAGATGAAATATTGATGGGGCGGGGGGGGGGGGGGGTGAAGGGTGAAACTTCTGAGCAAGATACCAGTAAAAAAAAATGCTTTCTATATGCCGACGAAAATGTATATTAACTGCAATTTATAGCACTCCTTCTTGCAATGTAAATCTCCTTTAGATAGACGAACGTATAGGCCTAAAATAGCCAGCTCGGTAGCTTCAGTGTACGCATTCGCGACGCTAACGAGCTACTCCTCCTTATAAAAGCCCCGGCTGAGGATCAGGTTTCATCTTTCTTTTCTAGCCACCACGGTACGTGGTCGCTCTCCCCAGACTCTTCTCGTCGTCGGTTCTCTGCAGTCGTCGTATTTGATGCTTGCGCCTGCTTACGACCCGCCACTGCTTCGTCTTCTTGACCGCCTCACGTGGACATTCTGACCCCTTTCCCTATCGTCACGTGTGCCGACAGGGCTTCTCGTTCGTTGGGTCGTTCGTCAGTGATTTACCATCCAACTGCTGCCTGCCGGTCGTCTCCAACTCCTTCGGCCCTCTTCGGGTCTAATATTTGCACCGAACGGTGCTTCAGTGTCCTGTTTAGTTCCTCATCTAGCTCTGTTGAGCTAATCTCTTCGCCTTCGCCTGGCCCTTCATCATTCTGCTGCCCCTGGTCGCCTTCGCAACGAGTTTTTTCCCCAGAATTTCACAAGCAGTGCCTTCTCGGCGTCAAGGCCGTCCTCCGTTCGGTCTTGTATTCCATGCCCAACCGTTGTTGCGAAAGCCCACATATTATTTACTGGCAAGCTCTGCTCAGAAGACCAAGGAATTTTCTGGACAACATTTTCCAGAAAATGTACCTTCTAAGCTTCCCGTCGCTGGCGTCATGCTTGTCAGCGTTTGCTGCTCGTCCTTCGTCCGCAGCCATTCAGCTGCCCTCACCCTTCTATTAACAAAGATGCTGTGCTGGATGCTGCCACACCGTCCCCTGCCCTGCGGACAAGCTGGGGGCTTCACTTCGGATCTTCCTTCACTTCCGTCAGGGCTTGCAAGGCTGGGGAAGCCTGTGCACGGCTGCAGCTTTTCGTTACGAATACCTGACGATGAGCAGCTGTGGTCCCGCTCTTCTGCTACGTCTGGCCCTTTGCCTGACATCTCTTCGCAGCCTTCTATATCCTGCAGTATCGTTGATACTATCAACGGCCGGTCCTCGTTACCAAGCCCCTTGTCTCCTGACGTCCTTCGGCCCTCTGGATGCACTGTTGCTACTATGGGGAACAATACTTCCAATGTCACTTCTGCTGTCAACATGTCTCTGTTGCTACGCCTCCTGCCCTGCGTTCGTCTTAGAGCTTTGTAAACAAAAAATCAACAACAACAACAAATCACGGATACTCAACAAGCTCGCAAGTGAGCAAGTGAGGTGCTTGATCATCACATAAGCCATCTCCAAGACTGCATCGGTGCCAAGTCCGTCTAAAAAGAAAGGTGTCCCTTCTTTGGGTGTTAACTGATACAACGTTCGCTATCCTCCAAGGTTTCTCCAGCTTCGTTGCCATCTATCTCCCATAGAAGAAACTCTTAAGAAAACGAAGGGCCTTCCAACGAAGAATTGCCCCTGTGCATCCTTCGCCTACTGGTTCGCAAGCCTGCTCCTTCGGTTCCTCCGGTCACAGTTTCCATTCAGGACCAACCGATTCCCCCAGAAACGGTCGTTCAACCAGTCATTCAACCAGTCACTGCCTTCAGCTGCCTCATTCCACGCCACTGATACCCCCCCCCCTTCGTTTTCTGGTTACAACAGCAACCTCGTTTCCAAGCCACTGCCCTCCAACACCTGTTCCCTGTAAGACTCCGCTGCAGCTCTGCACACAGCCATCTGTAGTGGGCTTTAACTTTCCTGTGATGACCTTTTGATGGTGTAATCTGCATCTTACACCCTTTCTATGGAGATCGTAGCCCTTTGGTTGACGAATGTCTATCTAACTATGGAAAATATTCGTCTTCATCGTCAGAATCTTGAGCAGTGCGTCAAACTCATCCTGGCCAATTCCAAGAGTTATCTTCTTTTGCCATTGCTGGCTAGCCCGGGCCTTCTTGGCGCCTTCACCACTACTCCTTACCATAGAATCGTAGGGTATCATACGGCTGTTCTCCTACTACAACAAAACGCCTTTAAAATGCACCACGTCAACCCCACGACCATCATCATGCTGTTCCTGCAACGTCTTCGTTTCCTCAAGCTACAACTTCCCACGAGCCTCCTGTGCCCTTGGCCTGCTGAAGCCTGCTACAGCACCCTCCCCTTCGTCTGGGCCTTTGCCAATCAGAACAGCAGCCACTGTCATGGACTCTCCGGTCCCCATTGATCTTGTGGTGTCGAGTTGGGCTTCGGCATCTGCTTCTCCTTTGCTCAACGCCTGCACTGCCTATTCTGTCTGGCAGTGTGACAATGTTGCACACTTCATCCTGGTCTTTCCAGGTATTTGCAGTACGTGGACCAGACCACTCGTCAACTACCCTGGGCACCATGTTGTGCGTCAGCCAAAGCCCTAGGCTTACGCATTTCCCCGTAAAGTCTCTTGTGCCCTTCATCATTTCCTAACTTCAACTAACCCAAGGAGCCGAAAGCACGTTTCTTTCAGCCAATTTCTACACCAATAGCGACTACATTGGAAAGAACTCACCAACGGCTCTGGGTTGCCTTCGTTTGCCACGATGACTTTGCATCTTAATTCCGTTCTAATCTCTCGGACCTTCAGCTTCTCAGTCTCCTTGACATTAAAGGATGCCCACTCGCTGCTCACACACCACGAAATTCTTCCTAACAGTCCGCTGCCCAGTGGAAACGTCACATGCTCCACCTTCCAGTCCGTTTATCGGCCCACACTTAAGAACTGCCTTTCAACCTGCATCAAGGCCCGTTTCATTCTACAGGCTCCCTTCTGGACCTCAGTGTTGTTATTTCACCCAAGCTTCCTTCGCCTCTAATCCGAGGCTCGGGCTCCTCAGACATCGGTGGTCGTTATTTACTCCTTCCCAACCAACCGTATTCCTCTTTCGTTCATACTATACCTACGCTTACTTATACTCACATGGTCTTGCACCGCCAGTGGAATATTCGGCATGCCTCCCTCCAATCGTCCATTTATCATTTTCATCCTTCGTTCTGCAGACTCGGGATACTCTCACCTTTTATGTGTTGAACCGTTCAATGGATTACCAATATTGCTGTCCATCACTACTGTCAGGCTTTGTTTATGGACCGCGCGCAACGCCTAGAGAGGACGCGTGGCGCGGCGTTTGAAAGGAATTTTGCTACTTATCCGCGTCCGCTTGTTTGTTTACGCCGAAAGCTCACGCGGGAAGGCACGAGCGAATCGTTCGTCCCGCGCGCGGTCCCCCGATCTGTTTGAGTTAGAAAAAAGCCGCGCACCGCGTACGCGGAACTGCGGGAGCCAGGTCTGTTGAGTTGCACTCTGGGATAGGAAAATGGCGGACCACGTGTTGCCGCTTACGAGTGGCCACTTCGCTGGTTTCCGTGATGCAAAAGCCTGCCCGTAATTTAATAATTGGCACGTATTTATTCTAATACAACAACCGCCAAGCTTCTCGTGCTGTTATATTGTGTGACTTGCGCCGCATTGTCTGATTCGCATACCGTCGTATATTGTCGAGTGAGCATCGCGTTTCTCTTTAAGCTTCCGCTCAAAACGGCCATAAACATAAACGCGATTTGGAGCTCGCGGGCCGCGGAGACAACAGCCAACACGCGGCTGGACGAACTGCTTGTTTTTTCTTAACCGCGTTAGCTTTCGGCGTCCGCTTAGTCGTTGGGTTTTCTCCATGAACGCAGCCTTAGTGTTACGCCTGCATGGCCGCAACCCTGTCAGACTCCACCACAAGCCGGTACTGTTATGCTCATTCGTCACATCGCCTGTCAAGAGGCATTCGTCTTCTCCTGGTTTTTGCACTCAGGGCGATCATGGCTCATCTTGAAGATCTTCGAGCAACGACATCCCGATGCCTTGGAACGTGAAAGTATTTCAGCTTGCCTAATCTAGTGGCAGCGGGTGTTTGATCCTTTACCCCGCTGGACCTGTAAAGCTTCCCGTCCCTGCTCTACCGTTAAAGTTTCTCTTCATTGTTCTCACTCTACGTGCACCAATGGGCATTGTGTCCTTAAACAACAGCGAATATGGCCACAATTCCTTCGATCTGGATGGACTTCGTCTCACGGGAATTGGGCCTTCGGATCCTGGAGCACAATGCTAGCCCTAGGAGTTTATTCTTTCGTTGCTCCAGCTTCTTGGAGTCCGTAGACTCTGGGGAAGCCAGCTCGTAGCTCTCGGGCTCTTTGTCACGATGGATCCACCACCATTAGTGATGAGATCTGCTGCAGTGCTGTAAATTGCAGGTAATGCACATTTTCTCGGCATATAGAAACATCAAAATACCATGATCACCTGGTTGATTGTGGTTTCTATTGCCTAACCAAAAATATACATTACCTGTACCCGCCCTACCTCCCTTCTCGAGTTACCACCGTGACAATTGAGAGGTGTGAAAGATGAAATCCGGTCCTCAGTCGGTGCTTTTATAAGGAGTGCATCGCTCATGCGCACACTGAAGCTACCAAGCTGGCTGACTTAGGCCTATAAAGTCTTCTTCTCTAGGGGAGATTTCCTTTACAAGAAGGATTGCTATAAATTGCAGGCTAATGTATATTTTTGGTTGGGCAATAGAAACCAAAATCAACCAAGTGCCCTGGTATTTTGATGTTATTATTGAGTACATTGATTTTCAATGCGCGATTAGTTTTCCGATCCTTCAGCGTGACGTCATTATTGAAATATTGGACTCAGTGGCTCTTCGAGGCGGTTTATACATCCACAAACTAAAGATGGCGAACGTGCAGTTTTATTTCGTTAGGATTGTTTATGTTGACATAATTCACAACTGGTGGAGATTGTCATCACGCATATCATCCCTACTAAGCTAAGAGGTAACAAGGCATTCGACTATCAGAATAAACGTATTTCTGTGTCGATTATACTTAAATCTGCTTAGCTAGGCCTTTGACAACACAAGCATTATGGTAGGGGACAAAAATGTTCCTACTTTTCCTACTTTATTCCTACTTTTTACTGAAATCGCGTTGAAGACCACCTGTTTTGGATTTGAGACAATTTTTATTTGGTTAAAAAATAACACTTGGCTTTATTTACCAAACTCCATGCTCTTCAGGCCTTTACATGTGCAAATACCTCCTCTTTATTCATGCTGATATCAAGCCCCTGAGGCAGATTGTCTGCCTGACGTGACAGTGAGTTGCGTTCAAAAATCTGGAAAAAATTCTCTTCGTCTTCGTCCTCCTTGCATACCTCCCTGGAACATCATCCATACGCGACTCCCACTTATGGCGCATTTGTGCAACGATTCGCCTTTGCATTTTCTCAGCTAGAAGCTATAAATCAACTGAAATTCCAACATGGCGGCGAATTTAGCTTTGCCGGCTCGCAACAAAAACAGTCAATAATGTCAGTTAGAAGAGACTGGGGAAATTATTTCGTCAGGAGGAATTCTTTACCTTCTTGTCACGGATTATAAGACTGCAAGCATTTACTTTGCTCAAACGATGTTGGATTAAGCTAATCCAGGTAGCGTTGTTATCATGGAAACAACACCTTTGTCATCGAGATTATAGTCTAGCTGTGAGAATGCGCCCTCACTTACCTTAGTGAGCAGATGAGCGGTACCCTGAATTTCGATCTCTCGTACTTTGCTGCTGTAAAGTCTTGTTCTATTTTTCGGGTGCTGCATACTGCGCTAATTTATTGTTTATTTGTTGTGTTGTTGTTATACGTTAGGTTAGGTTACACCCCAAAAATGAACTGCTCTGACATGCGGACTGAACTGTAAAAGGTACGTGTGACGCGCGATACGCGGATTTTAAACTTAAACACTTAAAGGGTTTAACGAGCGTTAACCACTCCTGGTCATCTGCCCGAAGCCCTAAGGCCCTATGCACCACTGCATTGACACCAAATAATTAAACTTTAACGACAATGGCTTCACGCTACGTACCTGTTTGTTCACTCGACGACAAAACAAAGCCTCCGGAGGTTTAACTTCACGAATTTCAAGCAAAAGAGCAACCAAGGTACGTGTGTATTGTACTGTATGATACGCTACGGCGTTTTCAATTCTCATTAAAAATGTGTTAGACGATCCTTTGAAGTAGCAGTAAATCGTCCGAAGACTTCAAGAATAATCACCATTACCGTAAAATAATGCTCGTTTAATGCTGCAACACCGGTAAATCTAATAATGAGAAGATATCACGTTTTTGTGCATCCCGCTAACACTAATCAATGCTACGATTGGGTTTTTTCGTTCTTCGTGCTTTCAGTTCAGCGCAACGCTTGGACGACGCGTCTAGCATGCTACGTGAAACCGAGCGTTAAGCATTTACGTATAGGTAGCCTTGCATGTACCAACCTCATCCCTCCGGTTTCATTTTCATACAGATGATGTTGAGCACTAAAGAAAAAAACGCTCGAAGCTTCACTGCTGATTTATCCTACTTTGAATGAAAACATTCATTGTGGCAATCTATGGTGAACTGTAGTCACGTTCTAAAAAAATTCAAATGGTCTTATTCCTTATACAGCATACGAGCCATCTAAATAAATGCTAAGACATCTACGCAATTAACGAAAAGTATAGCAAACTCCGTTCACTTCCACAACGATTGTAAACGCTGCGTTAGGCTGGGGTGGCTAACGAACATTATTTTCTGTTCACTTTGAGCCCATCCATTAACACCAAAGATTAAAACCAGTATCTTCTACCAAAATCGTTCTTCTTTGCTTAACACTAGATCGACCTACATTGGTTTGCAGTCAGGTTATAAGGACTAAGATGTCTTGTGATTGAGTCGTCTTCTTTCCCAATCTGTTTTGTAGTAAGATGCCGAGTCTGTTAGATCCAAATAGCTAATAATATAAGCAAACGAAAATAGGATGGTTGAGTTTTAATGGACGTCATCGCGATGAGATATTAGCATTATAAGATGCCAGACATGTAAGATGCCTACTAAAGCATCTGTCTTTAAGATGTCAAACTTCTAAGATGGTGTAAAGATCTTAAAGACGGATGCAAAACTTTAAGATGCTAAAGCATCTTACTTTTAGACGGCAATAATGTCTTACTGTAAGATGCCCCAAAACGTCTTAAAAACTATAAGATGCGTTTAAGATAACGTATTTTTTGCAGCATAATATCGTGAACTAGTTCGCCTGATACAGCATAACATCATTTCGAATTCTTTTGTCTTCTGTTTATGTGTTCAGTGAGTGCATTCATTTATTTAATTTCCGTTTGTTGATAAATGTTTGCCAGTAACAGATACGATCTTTTTGTCCGTGAAATACAATGAAGGTATCATTTTTCACGTTTGTTTGCAGTTTTGATCTTGAGTTACATCCATTTTACTGGAAACTGAATTTAGCAAACAAATATTTGGGACTAAAATAGCTTTCTCCGTTTGTAATTGGAAGCATGATTTCACGATATATTCTTCTTGGAACTTTTATTTCAGTTTGCTGTACGATTTAAGTGTCAGTGCTGAAAAAAAAAAAAACGTAGGTTTACTATCTCTTTCCCTTTGTTTTTTTCTTTGCCGTTTTCCTATGGTACCGGTTTGATCCTATTTTTGTAACCTTACCCTTCTTCCATTTCTTCCTAAACTGTGACCTATTTCCATTCCTTTTCTATGAATTCAAAGAAAAGAAAGTGTCTGAGCAACAAATTTTTTTTCTTGACACCATCGGGAAATTTTCACGGTTTTTAATGTTTCAGTGGGCCGTCACATAGGGACGATACTTAAAGGGACACCCGGCCTGCCTTATAACCTTCCGCCTGCCTTATAACAGCCACGCGCAGATCGCCATCAGCACACATATAGCATCGCAAAGGTCGACTGAGATAGTAGCTGCGTTCTACGCAGCGAAGAAAGCAGCCTATCTCATTTGGCACTGCGCATAATAGACGAACCAGCATGAACGCATTAATCGTTTTGTCACAAACAGGAATAATTCTCGTATTTTAACATCATAATTCATAATTTTCTAGTCCAGTGTCTTATAATTTTGCTTCGGCCATCTATTGGAATAATTAATTTTAATTTTTTACTACATGGTAATTATTAGAAAATTATTACATGCACACACAGAGATGAAACGTCATGATTGTTGTAAGCGCGCAAAGGATCATATACTGCGAGACGCAGTAAATATAGTCAATTATTATTCATCAGAAAATCTGCTAGACGCGACATTTTAAAAGGGATTTTTACCAAGGGTTTGACTAACGATAAGGAAATACATATATGGGGCCATATTTGATGTGGAGGATCGAGAAAAATGTCGTTGGGAGGAATATCCTTTTAATCATCAGCAATCAGCTAAAACAGCATCGCTATAGTTAAAAGTAACTTTTTTTCATTGTTACAATAATTAAACGCAACGTATTTTTTCCATTCTCTTTGCACGTGTTATGTCTGCTACGGTCCGTAACAATTCTCGGTGCACGTGCTATGGATTCGTGTAAATTGTTGATGGGTAAAATGAAATAATCCCAATAATAATAATAATAATAATAATAATAATAATAATAACTAGGAAACAGGCTTTGGGCCTATTGTAGGCGGAGCGAAGAAAAATTTATTTTAAATTTTTATTTCCTCTCATTATAACGGCTGTGCAATGTTTGCTAATGGTCCTTAAAAAGCTCGGGGCAATATTCATTCGGCTACAATTGAGCTGAAGCTTTTTGCTGGTGTTTTTTACATTTTACCTAGGCTACGTTTCATATTAATTTTAAGATACTTTCGTTTGCACCCATATTTAGTATCCGTTTCGTTATTTGCAGCCTCTTTGCGCCGTCGCTGCCGTTGTAAAATACAACGTTAGCCGCCGTGGTTAAGCTGGCAAAGAACGTGCCGCCGTGGTTAAGCTGGCAAAGAACGTGACACCGTCAATAATGCTTACATTGTTTATATTTATTGCAGAGTATCTTTCCTAGATTTAAATTATTAACAATAAAGCATTTAATTGCAAGCTTAACAATCACCAGTAACGATAGTACTTCACAACAATCAAAAGATTCGAAACATCCGCGGCTCTCTACGCTGCCTTCTACGACAATGTTGAAGCGCACACCTCTGGCACGTACTGCAACGCAAAACGCTAATTTTTTTTTTAAATTAGAATTATCACAATTGTTGATCAGCCAGTGTTAGCTTGGCTGTGAACATAGAATTTAAATAATTCTAAATCCTAATTTTAAGCCAAATTGTTAGTCCCGTTTTAGTTTCGTAAGCGACAACAGTAGAGAAATTAGGCCTATTGGGTTCGATGTTAGGCCTATTTATTCTGGCAACATGGGATGGAGAGTGTAGTTTCCATAGTAATCTAGAAATCTTGAAATTACAATACGAAGCCAAATTATTGTTCTGTGTTGTGATATAAATACGTAGTCTGCTGTGTCTGTCGTATTATATGAACGGTTTCCTCCTGCAGCGGCGATTTGATGTTTCAAATTTGAGATTCCCGTTGATAGCGTCAACGCCACTTTGGTTGCCATGTTGGCTGAATTCCTGCAAGCATTCTTTTTTACATGAAAAGAATGTGAGTCGTTAACGAATCCTTCTGGTTTGTTTCCCATTTGCTTGTCTTCCTCTAGTGGTTAAAGTGTTATGATCAAATGTTATTATTTCGTTGAGTTATGTCAAAAAAGATTGTTAGCTGTAAGGAAGCTACGATGATTTATTTTGGCTTTTTTTTTTTAAAGTTCACTTGATTACCAACAGCACAGTGTATGCTTCGTCGGAATTCCTTAACTATTGACGATTCCAAATTTACAATGGTGAGTGTTAGAAATAAATTCGAAAATTTGTTATTTCTCCCGTAATAATTGTTCGATTTACGTCAAATTTTGGCTCAGCAATACTGTTGGGGTATCAAGCGTTGTACCAAATTTCATTCCAATCCGATCTTTCGTTTGGGCTCCACCCAGACTAAAAATGTGCAACCAACAGACCAACGGACCAACCAACCAACATTTTACAATTTGGTGTCCGTTATAGGCTACGCTTCGCTCGCTTCGCTCGCTCGCTCCGCCAACAATAAGTAAGTAAGTAAGTAATAATAGTATTAAGTTCTGTTTGTACATAGGAGTGTACGGTTCGGGACCATGGCTTCTGAAAATAAATGAATGAAATAATGCGTGTTTCATCTAAACGCCATGTGGCTTTAAGCCAAAGTAAGCTGTGCTGTTGATCGCCCTCGAAATTGGCATCTAGAAACGATAGTATGACGTATTTATTTCGCAGATGCGCGCTTTTAGACTTGAGCTGAATTGTTTCGAAGTGGGCAGCAACAATTACTACATGCACGCGCGCGTCCCTACCTTTGGAAATAAAAATAAAAATTACTTCCAACAATTTGGCGGGACACATCGCGAATTGTGCCGTTATCGGCTAGCTAAAGGTTACGTAAACACGTATTTATTTTGCCACCTTGTTTGAATATTTTTCGGTTAAATTTGGTACTTAAGCTTTGTTGGTCAACAAGCCTGGTAAAATTCATTAAAAACCGCCGAAGCAAAAGCTGGCGATCAGGGCCAGAGCTGAAACCATGAAATTCTGTTTTGACTTCTTGTTCTTGTTGTTAGCACGACACGTTTCTACTATACGCTTTCTACAGATCAAACTATTTGTTCTATAAAGCTGGTTCTAACCTCATTTTGCAGGCATTGCTCTGTAAATGTGTCCTTTTTATAAGACCTTTTCGAATTGGTGACGTTGTTCAAGGGTGAGGGAGCTCTAAACAACCAAATTGCTTGTTTTACATTATTTTAAACACTTTTATTATGCAACAGTGCTAATCAGCAAACGCCAACTGCAGACGTTAATAAAGATCCACCTCAAAACCAACACTGGTATAAGAAGATCCGCCAAGTTTTCAAAGAGGGTCGGTCTTTGAAAGTAGTGATATCATTCAACCAGGGAAAGGCCGCCAAAGTTAATCCTATTAACCAAGTTGATCGCACAGACTAATAGTTCAATGTTAAATGAAAACTTGAAGATTGCTATTCGCGGTAGAAATCTTCAAGTTTTCATTAATGTCCAAAGTATTATTCTGTGTGATTAACTTGGTTAATAGGATTTTACCTTGACGGCCTTTCCCTGGTTGAATAATATCACTACTTTCAAAGGCCGACCCTCTTTGAAAACTTGGCGGCTTCTGTTATACCAGTTTTGGTTTTGGGTAGATATCACACCGTTCATAGGACTGTGAACATACAAAAGTCACACCGTCTTATCTTCATCTCTGCAATTTTGTTTCTGGATGAGTTTTGTGTCCATAATTGTTAACACTTATATTTAATCGTATGTAGTCATGTATACATTTAAAATTCCACAATAACAGTAACAATAACAATTCGATATAATCTTATCTGTTTGGCGGCAACGCACCAGCATGTGTCTAGACAAACTTGGCGCATTACCATAACATATACTTCTTAAAAAAATTACTTGTTTTTTCAACTTGATTGGATCCTGTGCTCACGATCTGCATTTTGTTAAGTACTCTTCTTTCCAGCAAAATTGTCCCTTTCATCGTCGTGGGGCAGACAATTCAGTTTGGATTCGTGTACCGTGAAAAAAAAAAAAAAAACCTTTACAATAAAAGATTCCCTGTCTCTTAGTGAACCACCTATTTGCAACACCGATGTATTCTGACAATTAAGTACTAAAACGATAAGCGTGTAACACTTAGGCATGCTATAATCTAACCTTACGCGCCACTTCAGGACCACGTACTTCTAGTTGCAACCCCCCATTTCAGAAAAAGGCACATATATGACGCTTTACCGCCTGCCGAAATTTAGATTTGGCAACTCTCCCTAGTTAGCTGTGCATGTGTCTTTAAACCCTATGCGATTTAACATGGGAGCTACGTACTAGCGGATTAGCTAGTTACTAGTAACTAGTAACACAAATCAACGGTATTGAGGGCACTATTTCTCCATAAAGAACACGTTCCCACATTTTAATGTTGAGGTTTTCTTCGTTGCTGGACCCAAAACATTTGATTCAAACGATTTACAAAGATTTCTACCGCATGGGGGATTTACACCAGTATGCTGAAATCAGGTGTAAGCTTGTTTCAGTTATAAGACACAGTGTGTTACTGGGGCCGCCTTTTTTTTCCATCAACAATCAACTTTTAACAATCGGATGAGCTATTGTTACTTGGCGGCAACACACTAGCGCGTGTCTACATACAAAACATTAAAACAAGTTAATCTAAATTGCATGGTACGCCAAAGTAGCACGAATTAGAAAACAAAAATGAATTCGGTTGATGTTTAAGGTAAGGTTTAAATGGTTCTTAGTCAAAACAACAAAGGAATACAAATAGACTTTTCTGCAAGGCTACAGATACTGATGTGTTGCTGTACTGTTTACCCTAACTTCAGTTCCCTAATAACAAGACGGACATCCAAATGGGCTGAGAAGGCCATGCATGTTTTTTTTTGTTAGTGTCCCAAAATGCTTACGAAATGAGTTAGTCTAAGCAAAAGGGTCAAAGGGTTTAACGAGTGTTAACCACTCCTGGTCATCTGCCCAAAGCCCTTATCTGCAACAGCCAGATTCCCAGGCGGTCACCCACCCAAGTATCAATCCAGCCCAATGCTGCTTAACTTCGGGGATCTGACGAGAACCGGTGTTTCCAGCACTGCAAGGCCGCAGACCTCTCAGCTCCGAAGCTCTCAATCTTCTTGTAACAATGTAGCACGACGGGATCGCAACAATGAACGAGGACGAGGAGTGCTGGGATCCTGGGTCCCAGCACTCCACGTGGATCCCAGCCCCCGTTTGCGTTAAATGACAAGTCGGAAAAATAACAATAAATTTACTGAAACAAATAAAACAACCTTCAACAATTCACATTACTCACAACATTGCAACCGCTGCTTTACAAACGTTGGTTCCCATTAAATGACAAAAAGGAATAGAGCAATCGAGTATAATAAATTGAACAAATTTTGAAAACAATACCACCTCAAACGTCAAAAAATTGGTACAAAAAATTCATGTTAATTACAACATTGCAACCGCTTTCAAAATTAAACTTTGCTCATTTCGTTGCGTGTAGCATTGCGTCTTAACAATATTCTACACAATTTTCTTCTGGCTAAACGCAACAATATATTCCACTCCCCCTCAACAATGTATTTCGGACTGATAGCTTCAAAACGGGTGAGAAGAAGGATATCACCCGCTTTACTCATGCAGGAAGGCGCGCCCTCGACATTGT
>JAHWFP010071977.1:27425-39116 GCA_023313725.1 Lithobius niger | reverse complement strand
AGGAGTGATATCAACACACCAAAACATTCGCCAACTTAATCGCACCAACTTAATCGCACCAACTTGGCGAATGTTTTGGTGTGTTGATATCCCTCCTTTGAAGGGCCGAACCATTCGGAACTTGGCGGCCTCTTTTACCAGTTTTGGTTTTTGATATGATATACTATAGTGGCATTATACTGTATGCAATTATAGTACCCATTCCGACTCGAACACTCCAAAAGCTCGTTGCCCGTCATACTCGTGTAGTGACACGTCTGCGAGTTTGGGACCTGGGATACTGATCTTCCTATGCCTGGAACAACGATCATCTGACATAGAGGCGCAACGCGTCTATCTTCTTACGATGCTGCATCAATTCAACTACATGTCCAGTGCGTTTATACCAACTCAGATTATTTTAGTTGCGGTCAGTTTAAGAAAATATCTTGATATATAGTAAAGCTCGTAAGCTGAAACATTTAATTTGCATCTTACCAAAATCACCATTTTGTATAAAATAAATAATAAAACGTAATCCCTCACAATTAATTATTCACTACTGCTGATTTCATTTTAGGAACTTCTCGTGCAGATGATAAAAACCTTTCAGAAACACGGTAAGTTGATATTTGTTGGTTCGTTATACTCTATCTTCTTGTAGTGGCGCCACAATTTTGTTGAGGGGTAAGAGAAAAATTCAAAATGGGGAGAATTCCGTTAAGTGGTGGGGGGGGGGGGGGGAGGTTGAAAGGAGGGATTGCTTTAAGTTTTTTTTTTAAATCTGTGAAACGGCTGACGGCTCATTTTCAGCAATTTTATTACCTTTGAAATGTTTGCGTTTAAAAAGCCAACTCAGAATTTTTTTAATTGCAATGCATACCTTATTTCGTATTTGGTTGGCGGGACACTTGTTCCCATTTGTACCCTTTTCCCTGGAATTGCCACTGTTTTTTTGTATTCATTGTAGAAATTAGTCATTATTTATGTCTGGGGTGTGGAGGACTTGGAAATGCGACCTCCAAATTTTTCGACGATCCCCCTCCCAAGACCCTAAAAATAAAACTCTCTTCCCTAACCTAAGGTCCAAGAATATACCCACCCCCAATGAAGCTTTTCGTATGCCTTTTCAGTGTGAATGATTTCCTGTGGACTAACTGAAACATACCATTTCGCATCAACAGGTTCCCAATTGTGTGGAAAACAAGCATTTACTTAAAAGTTTGTTCTGGAAAACATTCTTGAAATTTTCTTTAAACCACCTTTGGAACGGGATTCACGATTCATTGTGTGGAATAACTTCTGATTTAAGGGACGCATATTGGCACTATTAAGCCAGTTCGAGTCAGTTTATCCATGCCCTTTACATCATCAAAAAACGTCCAAAAGCGTTAAGAAAGTGGCTTTAAAGTTAACTATTCACCGGATGACACTAGAAATAAGTTCAAAATCTTGTATAAAACCTTACGTGATGGGATTTTTAGAAATTGTAACTGCGGAAATTGTTAGTTTTGAGGTCCACAAATGAGTTTTTCACCCAGTTTGGTCAGTGTTTTTTTCGTGACCGCCTCTTGATGGGCATAACAAAAATTATGGCCCACCCGTCCCCTTGAGAGGGTTAAAAAAAAAATCCATGCCCATTCCCGATTTTTTCCACCCACTTCCTGAGATCGAGAGATTATTGTTGAAGAGTGTTTACCTCTAAAACACTGCAGCAAAAGCGTGGCAAGAATGCGACGAACTACTTCACTCTCCGTGCTTGTAGACGTTTATCATATCTACCCCAAAACAAAACTTGTTAAGGATACCCGCCAAGCTTTTCGGCCGTGTGAAGTCGTGATATCAAACGCCAAGCTCTTTCGCCAAGCTAATCCCACCGAGTAATAGTTCAAAGGTTAAATGAAATGTATGAAAATTGCTTACAGCGCAATTTTCAATTATTTCATTTAACGTTTGAAGTATTAGTCGGTGGGATTAGCTTGGCGAAAGAGCATGGCGTTTGATATCACGACTTCGCATGGCCGAAAAGCTTGGCGGGAATCCTTAAGTTTTGTTTTGGGGTAGATTATCAGTAATTTTTGGTCCAAATTGATGAAATCCATTTTGAACTGCCAATCTAGTTTTCTGGTCCATTTCTTTTTCTTCTTTTTTTTTGGGTTTCGTTGATTTTGACAACAGCAGTCACCTTTTTTCATTTGATTACCATTTTAGTCTTCTGTACGCCGTAACCGGCGAGAAGACTATTGCAACGACTTTGTCCGTCCGTCCGTCCGTCGCTTTTTTCAACTTCGCAACAGTACCAGATATTGACGACCATTGTTTACGAGGTCCATTGTTTTCAATGTCCATTGTTTAATAGACTGCTTCGACGCGTCCATTGTTTACAACGTCCAGTTTAATAGACTGCTTCGACGTAACTAAATTAAATAATAACAGCAGTTGTAGTGCATGATAGAGGTGTGCGCCTCAACATTGGAAGTGGAGGAACCGTACAGAAGACCGGTGCGACTAGGCAGTCGCTGTAGCCGCTTGTTTATTAGTATTGCAGTATCTCCTTGCAAACGCATGAATTTCTTAATTGTCAGTTTGGCATTGTTGCATAAAAACAATGTAAAACAATCAATTTGGACCTTTGGAGCTCCCTAACCCCTGAAACACTTGACCAATTAGAAAGGTCCATATGAAAAGGGCACATCTCCAGAGCAATACCTGTAAAATGAGCTAAGAACCAGCTTTATTTACCGCATGGAAGAATTTATTTTCGTGATACAAAAAAAAGCGTTAGTAGTAAGAATTAGGCAAATATCAACGCTATTCACGTCTTTTTTTCAAAAAGAAAACGTTAATCTATGGGTCTAACAGTGCCTTTTTGTTGTCAAGCGACCAATGTCTCCCGATCAAACAAGTTTCAGCCTGTTCTGTCGCATTGTTATTTATCCTCACATGCCTGAAAACAGCCAAACTCCCTTTGCTGTAAAGACACAACGTGTCTAGTGGTCGCCATGCTCATATGTTCATATTATCTGGATGTTATCGTTTTATCTTGGCGGGCGACACACTGGCGTGTGTCTTGATAGTAGACGATTCATAAACTTTTTTAACGTTTGTTCTAAACGTGTTTGTTGAAGTTAACGCCATCTTTCGACGCGACTGATGGATCCATCCAGAATTACAAGGTCGAGAGGAACAATAGTATACAGGAAGGTTGGTCCTTCCCTAGTTCATTAAATCGTTTTCCCGCCAATATTTCATGTAACGTCACTGGTTCCGGTCTGGTTTGGCTTGTGCGCATGTGCGTAAGCCGTCGAGCTGCATTGTGACGTCAGTGGCACCAGCAAAATCAACAGCCAATGGGAAAGCAATATGCAAAAAAACTCGGAAGAGACCCCCTGAAGAATTAGTTGATAACTCTTACCGCGCGCATGCTCAGAAACATGATGGAAATATCAACCACCTCTTCGCGTGGTTGCGGCTGATGTGTCCCACAATCCCTTGCAGATCGTTTATTCAAGGCAGACTTGGAAGAGAAAAGATGCGGTATCTAGTTAACTTTATAATCTATGATGATAGTAAAATCTAAAGTTTTGATGAAAAAAAAAATGAAGCACGGTTTCCAGTAAAGGTGGCATTGTCGTTTGTACTTGCTATTTATTATAGTATGTATCTCATCTTGGATTAACTTTGAATCTAATTTAATTTTGTTTAAGGCTATTAAAATTGTGTTATTTACAGGCTGGGGAGTGGCAGCGTTCAAAGCTGCAACGGACATGGTGACGCCATTTCCGGTTGGCCCACCCCGCAGTCCACTTCGTCCTTTGTCAAGTGAGACTCGAAAAGCATTGGCAAAAGACCTGGCGGCCCTGGGAATACCCATCATTCAGAAGAAAGTATAAAATTGTGAAAAGGACTGAAATTGTTGAACTCTTCCCGTCAAAATGATTGCTTGTTTTATTCGTATGTAGAGATTTACTCCGATTTATAAATCCATTGATTTACGTGTTTATATGCGATTAGCGTTTGAATAAATAAAGCCATAAACATGGCCTAAGCAGTTTGTCGACAGAAGTATCCTGACGTGTGTTTCAAACAGGTGTTTTGTTTTCAGTCGCTGCAGTCTCAATCATCGATGGCTTTCCGAACATTCAGCACTGTCGCCAATGATCAAATTTTTTTTCTGAACACTCCATTAATTTTGCGATCCTAATCGCACTACAGTGCCAAATGGCTGTTTAGTAAAGACGATTTGCAAACAAAAAAAAAATCTATATACAGAAAACAAGGGGAAAAAAATAACAACGGTAATTGGAGTGACGCTCAAAGTGTGTTTAAGGGCGGATTTATGCAACGACACGTTCTCGCTCGCCGAATGCTATTTGCTAGGCAACCGTTATTTATTGACGATTAGTTTCCCGTTTCTACTAAATGAATGCCGCAACGCATAAGCAATTAAATGTAGTAAAAATAACAACACAGATAAAGAACAAAGTGCAACAGTAATTTTAAACACTAGCTATACCCCTGGCGTAACATACGCCGATCTAGTCAGTTCCTGCATACCTGAGCGAAATACTTCACTGGGCAGCATGAAACGACCCCCCCAACATTCTCCCCTTGTCTAGCCCGATTTCCCTTCATGCGGCCCTCCCCTGGTTTCCCCTTTTCCCCCCCGACCCCCCGCGCCCCTCCCCCCCCCCACATGCCCATTGTGTGGTGTGACTATCCCCCCATCCCTGCTCCCTCTCCCTTTGAACCCTTTGCTCCCTTGCACTATGAGTGCAAAAACATGTGAATATCACACTTGTAGACTCTACACAGTTACTGTTAGATTCTACGAGTGGGATATTTACGTGTTTTTGCACTCGTAGTGGAAGAAAACGTGGCGCCATACAGTCAGTTTCCTGCAAACATAATGTGGAACAAAGTATAGCAAAATCATCAAGTCGGGAAACTATTCAAGTCGGCTCTAAGAGCTAGCATTATTAAAACTTTCGACTGTTACTGATTGCCACATGCGTTTGTTTAGACATTGTCGATCGCTCGCCCTCTTTCATTAGGGCTCATTTATGCAACGACAGTTTTCTCGCTCACTAGCTTTTACTTGATCAATACTAAATCTGATGGCTGCTTCTCGCCTTTACCAGAGTATGCGGCTTTTGAGTTGTCTATACATATTAGTACGATGCTCGTGCCTCGGCGTACGATGCTTGCAACATTTGAGCTTCGATTTATGACAACAAGAAAACAATTTTTACTGCAGTACAAGACGACAGACTGTTTTTTGTATGCCACATTCGATGGTTTGTCTTCGATTCGATAGCCACGAAATGGACGCCATGTTGGATTTTGAATTCTCGCTGCGATAAGCTATTTAATCTACCGACGTTTGATCATTGCTAGAAGCTGTACTTTGAGGAAGAATAGCAAATTTACAATCTTGTAGCAATGTTTAAAATTACTGTAGTACTTTGTTCTTTATCCGTGTTGTTATATTTATAATACATACAATTTGTTATCTATCACCGTATTCATTAAGTAGCAACGGGAAACTTATCATAAATACTTAAGGGCGCGTTTACGCAACGACTCGCCTTTGCATTCTCGCAGCGAGAATCAAATCGGAAAGGTAAACGTATCATTGCCATGGTAACAACGGTACCTGGATAGCTAAATCCGACATCGTTTTAGTTAATGATTGCAGTCTTACAATCGGTGCCAATAAGATAAAGAATTCCTCTTGACGAAACAATCTCCCAGCTGCTTCTGAACTCACATTATTAACTGTTTTCGTTGCGAGGCGGGAGAGCTAAAACCGCCGCCATGTTGGAATTTCAAGTGATTTCTAGCTTCTAGCTGCAAGAATGCAATGGCGAGTCGTTGATAAACGCGCCCTAACGGTTGACTATAGCTAATAGCATTCGGCGAGCGAGAAAGACTTGTTGCATAAACGCGCCCTTATAGTGCATGATGAATTTGCTTGCCCAACCTAAGCGTATTACATATATATAGATTGCTACAACCTTGTCGTCATTTCACGTTATTTCCAAAATTAGCTATTCTCGTACAAAGAACAGCTTTTCGCAGTGATCAGACGGCGGCAGAGTAAGTAGTTGCTCGCAGCGAGAATTCACCCATTTCGGGGGTATCGAATCGTAAACAAACCATCGAATGCTGACAATGAGAAATCAGTCCGCCGTCTTGAACCGCAGTAAAAATTGTTTTCTTGCTGTCATAAATCGGCGTTGTCATGTTGCACGCATCGTACTTCGTGTTGTAAGGTACACTGCGTTCACGTCGTTATCATGGTTATTACGTATAGACAACTCGAAAGCCGCATGATCCGGTAAAGGCGAGAAGGAGCCAGCAGATTTAACCAAGTAAAAGTTATGAGTGAAAAAAATTATTGTTGAGTAAACCCGTCCTAACTTACGATTGCATTTACCAGTTTAAAGTCATTTTAATTACATAAATGCAATAAATCATACCTAAACCTTATAAACTTTTATTAAATCACACCATTGAATTTTCCTCAAGGTAAGAAAAAGATATATACGTTTCACAGCACATTTACCACCAAACCGAGAGTAGAAATTTGTCTGTGTGACATTTCATGAAGACCTGTGAATTTTTATGTGGACTTTGTTACATAAGTAAATAAGAGTTAAAGCAGAGTTTGGAACAATTTATGGGAATTTGATAAATGTGAACCCAATTTGTTTTTTAAAATGAAGAATCAACCGTCGTGGCCTAAACCACTTCAACAGGAAGGTTATTCCAAATTTGGATCATGCGGTAAAACAGAACGAGTGTTTGTGTTTTGCTTAACTGTGGACGTTGTATTAGTGATGACCACGTGTATGACCACAGCCACCTACAGTAAAGGCCGGCTCAGATCAAGACAAAATAGGCAAGTAAAATCAACCATTGACATAGAAGGAAGTTTGCTAGGTGCTGCCGTCTCTACACCAAGCGGCGAAATTTCAAACTAACCGATGACGCCACTTGGCAAACTTGTCGCGTCGGAATTTGTCGCGCCTTCTAGTGGAGCATTGTGGAAGTCAAAGCTGATCCGGCCTTTACTGTAGGTGGCTGTGGTATGACACGGGTGCGAAATTAATGTAAAAAGGTTTCTAATATGTTGGCCACCCATAGCCACATTTTCCACGTGTAAGACGCCACCCAATTGAGTGGCAATTCAAGGTTCGTAGTCTTGTAGGGTAAGGTAAGTTTTGTAGGCCTAGAAAACATTCTTTGTAGCTCGTCTTTGTATGTTTTCGAGGGCGTTATGGCGTTTTATTAATATTGGGAACCACATTTCAGTAGCATATTCGATGATTGGTCCAAACCACGTCAGATATAGTTTTAAATTTACAAGTTGATGTCTGGAAGAAATAGTATACGAAACATAATACCAAAAATTTACGGATTGATTGTCTTACAATATAAACGTGCATGTCGAACTTTACATCCGTTGTAATTTTAAATCTGATCCTTCAGGTATGACGTCATCGGTTCCTTCTGCTGAATCCACCGACTAAAGAAGGCGAGTGGCCCTACGTTTTGTTCTTTGCTAACTTCTGTAATCGTAATCAATAGACGGTGGCGATTGTCGTCACACGGACCGTCCCACTTGCTAACAGAAGGTAACAAGTTACTCAATTAAAAAAAAAAAAACCTATCTACTGCAGGTTTATAACCCAACTTGCTTGATAATGCACACCTCGTGGCGGATCAAAGTGTCACTATCACCAATTGAAAGTGTAATCTGACAGCATCAAGTGCTACCTAATACTATCGAGCATTTGCTTGTTAGCGTCAAGCGAAGGAAAGCACAACGCCATTTCTTTTAACAAAACAAGCCACGACCTCCTTAATTATTGAGTGAAAATTTGGTACGTCCTTGTGCACCTGGTAGCATAAAGGTTAACAAAACCACTGCCGCTAGATGGCGCCACGGTATTTTCGCTCGCTTTTTCGCTCGGTGATAGTGCCACCTTAAGGCCCAAAAAGCCTGGTGAGCAGCCCTGAAATAAAAGGCCCCTCTGTTACCGAAAACCTCATAACGGTTTTTTTGTTGTTGTTGCTTTTTACTTCCCGTTTTCTTTTACCTTAACTTTACAAAAATTACGTCCAGGCTAAGTAGCGGAAACAGTAATAAACACATTAATTTGTGCATGAAAAATAAATAAAATAAATAAGAAAGAAAACTTAATAAATAAAAACCTGTCATTTCGTTGGTGGTTGAAAATTTGAAAATTTGGTTATTACGATTTTCATTCCGCCTCCCCCCCCCCCCCCCCCCTTTAGTCTAAAATAAGGTTTGGTCCCTTATAAGCTCGCATAATCTCCCCCTCCCCGGGTTGTGGTTGGGGGCCTCCTTAAAGCGATACACTCTCGTTTCGCCGACTCCCGGTCGCCGAATCGGTGATCCCGTTTCGCCGACTCCCGGTTCGCCGAATTTACGACACGATATGATCCCGTTTCGCCGACTCCCGATTCGCCGAATTTACGACACGATATGATGCCGTTTCGCCGACTCCCGGTTCGCCGAATTTACGACACGATATGATCCCGTTTCGCCGACTCCCGGTTCGCCGAATTTACGACACGATACGATCCCGTTTCGCCGACTCCCGGTTCGCCGAATTTATGACACGATATGATGCCGTTTCGCCGACTCCCGGTTCGCCGAATTTACAACACGATGTGATCCCGTTTCGCCGACTCCCGGTTCGCCGAATTTACGACACGATATGATCCCGTTTCGCCGACTTCCGGTTCGCCGAATTTACGACACGATATGATGCCGTTTCGCCGACTCCCGGTTCGCCGAATTTACGACACGATATGATCCCGTTTCGCCGACTCTCACGTTATTTTAGCGACGTCAACACACAAACAATTCTACGATTCGTTAAGCAATGACATTAAATCAGAAAGGAGCAAGAAATTTCGATTTGAAAACTTGAAATGGTGCTTAATTTAGGTAAGCAACATACCGGGTTGGCAGCTCCCTTTACCAGATATTTCTTCTTCACCAAAAAGTCTGGTAATGTTCAAAATTGAGCTGGTTCAGCCACACGAGCACTAAATTGCTTCGGCTGATTGAAGGCTCAAAAGAAATCCATTCAAAAAAAAATATCTAGACACACGCGAGTGTGTCGCGCCAAGTTACGCTACAATCATCACAACAAAACATCACATCACATCAATTGTCGAGGTTGTAAACCATTGTAGCGCAGCGCCATAGCGTCAGTGTCTTATGTCTTGAAGCATAGTTGGGCACATTTTAGGTATACTTGGGGAAAAATAATAATGCGGTACAAAAGCTTAAATTGTGTTGAAATCGAGAGCAATGACCCACCTGACAAAAATTAACTCGTGTAGGAATGCCAGCGAAGCTGCTTTCAATACAAAATCTGATCCTCAATAACGTTGTAAATGTGTTAGGTAGCTAGCTAGCTAATTCGCTCATCCCCACGTTAAATCCCATAGGGTGATTATTCATAGATACCGAGATAACGGGGAGGCTTCCAGCTATGAAATTGAACGAATGGGTGCGGTACAATACGAACTACATACCTTTTATGGTTTGGAGCCTGGGGGCGTAACAGGGATGACATGGGAGGGCGCGTAAGTACGAAAATATTGTTATAACCATTGTTAGTATTGTCGGCATCGTCTCTCATTGGACGGCCAAAGTTCGGACAATTGAGAACGTGGATACTGACGTAAGTGCCTAGACACACACTAGTGTATCACGATAAATCTAAACAACGTTGCAAAGAAATTGTATTCACATCTAATTCACGAAAAATAAACCAACTAAAAACAAAGCAAAATAAACAAAGCCAAAAACTGGTAAAGAGGCCACTAACTTGAGAGTGGTTCGATCCTTCAAAGTAGCAATGTTCTAGTTTTCATTTAACCTTCGAACTATTAAGCGGTGCGATTAACTTGGCGAATGTTTTGGTGTGTTGATATCACTCCTTTGAAGGGCCGAACCATTCGGAACTTGGCGGCCCCTTTTACCAGTTTTGGTTTTTGATATGATATATATATATATATATATATATATATATATATATATATATATATATATAGGCCTATATATACAATATATATAAAACATGCGCCCATCATTTGTTAAAAGAGGACAATTTTTTTGTTAGTTGTTTGTTAAATACATGAAATTTGCAAAAACAATACAAGTCAACGAATGATACATTGAAGTTTAATACTGCGAATTGCAAAAATGTTAACTGCCCACCTGTCGGGAAATTATTGCCCCCCTTCCCGGTCTGGCTACTTGTCGACACGAGCACGAGACACTATACAGAGCCCTTCTCCTCCCGAAGCATTTTTTTTTTTAGGGAGCACAAACCCAAAGTGTTATTGTTTTGTTCTTTCGGTCAGTTTCTGGTATCATTATCCACCCAACATCAAATTCTAATCGACGTATACGACAATTTTTGAATAAGCTACATCGTCACAGAAGAGTAAAAAAAAGGAACGGGGCATGTTAAAATCGTAGCGCATTGCTAGCTTCTTGTCAAAAAAAGGTTCATCTTAAATTGTTACTCCACTGTTTAAGTAAATAAGCTACAAATTGTAGCAAATATTTATTTCTTAAAGTAGTCACGTAAGGCTCTGTTTTTAGCTACCTGCGAATGAACTTTTTTTTATTTTTTGCGGTCGGCGAAACGGGAGTCGGCGAAACGTGGGTGAACCCATTAAAGCATCATGACACTTGGGCCCCAGCCGCTGCCTGTCCGGGCCTGCCCGCACATCCGGTACAACAACAGTTTGTCGATCACGGCGCAATGCAAACAGTCAGGCATCGTGCAATCATCACCACTCTGCCACCGTGAGACGAGGATAGGAAACCACTGAAGAGCGGCGCATCACTTCGCTGGGGCCGATGGCCTAGCATACCAGCACCAAAGTCGGCCAGCACTTTTCGATCGTTGATCCTTCTTTCAGCTTCACTCCTCCCCCGCCCCAACACCCATACAGTTTTAGTTGAGAAACTCGAAAACGGTCCATGTGCAGTTTGGGACTGCATGCAAATAGGCCTACTTGTTCTTGCTGCTGCTTCTTCTTCCTATTGCATTTTGTAAATATTTTTTTTGGTCGGTTGCTTGTTAGAATGCTGTCCCACCGGTTAGGTTATTAACATATGTCATTGGGTGGGAATCAACCACAGATAGAAGATTACGATTGGGGTCAATTAGAGTAGGAAAAATTAATAAATTCAATCAGTTAGTTCGAATTTAGATTGATTTAAGTGGAATCCAGCCAGGATCGAAAGTTGACTCGATAAGTTATCACCGTTCTGCGGTAACGTTTAGCTCGATGACCTGCTTTTGTGAAAATCCAATTTAGAGGTAGCCCGTACATTTCGATTGCCGTCATTAGATTGTGACACCCATGTCTAATCCTTGAGTTACGCCAATCGTAAGTAATAATTCGTAAACCAAAATGAAATAAAAACAAGTGCGGCAAACCCATCGGAAAGATAAGTTAGATGTGTTTATAGAACAGGTTGAGGAAGTGGGCGTAACGTATGTATGCCTTACACTTGGGTGAAAAAGTTTGTTGTGTCAGCTAGGCACTAATTTTGCAACCTCTGCGTTCATAACCAGGGTCGTCCTCTGCGTTCAGGGGCGCCCTCACATATAGGCCTTTGAGGCACGTCCCCCCCATACAAACTTT